>OU026145.1:122042044-122224636 GCA_907269125.1 Eristalis pertinax | reverse complement strand
AGTTATCAAATATTAGAGTTATCGAAGTTCGACTACATATCTCTTTTAAGTCCCCGCCGGAAAGTCTACGCTAAGGTGTTGGAGGCGCGTTCTAGAGCTATGGTCGTGTCCAGGATGGGGAATGAACAATGCGGCTTTCGTCCCGACCGAAGTACAATCGACCAGCTTGTCACTCTAAGAATGGTACTCGAGAAGGCTTGGGAGTATGCCAAACCCATCTACAGCTGCTTTGTAGATTTGGAAAAGGCATGCGACGAAGTTCCTCGAGTTAAACTCTGGAGTGTTCTGCACGAGTATGGGAGCGGACCCTCAGCTTTTGAAGGCTATTCAATCTCTATACACAAATTGTAGCAGCTGTGTTCGGGTTAACGGTGTTAAATCAACACCTTTCACCGTGGGTGTTGGACTTCGCCAAGGGTGTAGATATATGGACTGGATGTTGCAGCGCAGCCGAAATTTTGCTGTAATATAATTCAAAGCTCAGAAAAGTATTACATCTAGAGCTAAAACTTGGAAGGACAAAGAATGTTTACAAGTCATCGACCTGCATGCGAAAAAGTAAGCCTCAAAATGCGACCAGGCGATTGCTTGAGAGACCCATGACGAGGTGGTTGAACCGTGTTTAGAAGATAAGTTAGAGGCAATGGTCGAGGATCCACAGGCTTGGAGATCTCTCGTGCGTGCTTTGCTCTCGTGACCCATTTAGTGGATCATGCGGGCAGGTTGTCTCACTGTTCGTTATGTAGGTGGATAGAGATGTAAGTATTTTCCGTCGTTATGCATTAGAACCTAGCAAGTTTGCCAGGAATTCTAAACTCTGATTGAGCTAGCATGAAAAGCTTCCCTTAATGCAGGTTGCGACAGAGATATTATGTGCAATCAAAAAGAGACTTAACACGCGGAACTGCCTGCAACCCTAAATATCGCCCTTGTCTCTGTTTGTGGAGTAACTAGAGAAACAAAACTGTATGACTGTATGAAAATAATATATATTATTCATTCAAAACCTACCCTTATTAAACTATATAATCTCTCTTCGCATCCTTTCCAGCTTAAAATGGAAAACGTTGAAGTGCATAAGACAGATTTCTTCGGTGTGTACTTACTCTGCAGTCAAAGCACAGAAAAAAGATACAAAGGCAAATGTTACATTGGCTATACGGTTAACCCAAACAGAAGAATAAACCAGCACAACCGTGGCAGAGACTTTGGCGGTGCAAAGAAAACATCAAATAAGGGTCCATGGGAAATGGTTCTCATTGTCCATGGTTTTCCCAACAACATTTCAGCGCTACAAGTGAGTGAGCACTAATGCTTGAAGTTCCTTCAATTTAAATGAAATATTTCAGTTCGAATGGGCATGGCAACAACCAACTCAATCATGCCGACTAAAGTATAATTTCGAATTGGCAAGGAAGCGCAGTAGCGAAAGTCACCTTCAGTACAATTTCCGGATCCTTTCCGTTATGCTTAATACTGGTCCATGGACTAGACTACCGTTAACTATCCGCTGGCTTGAACCAAAATATGAGATGCTGTTTAAGGTAAAATTTATTAGTTCACCGATATTTTATAGATTTGTCATGTATTCCAGCCTGAGAATCTACCACCACGGCACATGAGAATAATTGAAGGAAAAATCAAGATTGGCAAAGAAAAGAAAAAGAAAACGGATGAAGATCTAACGCAACGGCATATGTGGGCTATCGAATGTCACCTTTGTATGAAGCCCATTGAGGACCCGCAAAGATCTCGCATTGGTTGTGCGAATGTTCGTTGCAAGCTCACGTGTCATATTGTTTGCATGGCTGAGCATATGTTAGCGGGCGATGAAAAACATAAAGGCCACTACATACCTATAGATGGGGAATGCCCGCTGTGTGAAGAGCGAGTTTTGTGGGCGGATATGTTAAGGAATAGAAATAAAATTATTCCAGCTGAGATTGATTATAATTTTGACGATCTCATATACGTAGATGATGATGATGTTGATTAATAGTTACAATTACATGTTATTTTACGGAAATAAAGCAAGCGCATTTTTAATTACAATACAAACATTTTAGTTTGCAGTTAATGCAAATAACGCAAAAAACTTGCCATTAAAAGCTTACCCTTAGCGAATCGACGAAGTCGTGCGAGCGACTAAACCCCTGGAAAGTGAAGTTGAAATAAAAAAAATATTCGTAACATCCCTACACGCACCTTGTTGCTGTTGCAACTATTTGCTTCTCGACTTATGTCCCTCTGCACGCTTAGATCGTTTAACCAACGCAACAGATTTTGGTCCAGTTTTCATCAACAGATTGATTTGTTTTTGTTAATTTGTTGAAATATGACGATGTTCAGAATGTCAGAGAAAATCTAACCGGGTTTCTGGACAGCAGTCAGTGTCCAGAAAGTAAATGCGGTTTCCCAGACCCAATCCGCATTCAGTTTCTGGACACTAGCTGCTATCCAGAAACTAAATGCGGTTTCCCAGACCCAATCCGCATTTAGTTTCTGGACACTAGCTGCTGTCTAGAAACTAAATGCGGTTTCCCAGACCCAATCCGCATTTAGTTTCTGGACACTAGCTGCTGTCTAGAAACTAAATGCGGTTTCCCAGACCCAATCCGCATTTAGTTTCTGGACACTAGCTGCTGTCCAGAAAGTAATTGCGGTTTCCCAAACCCAATCCGCACTTAGTTTCTCAACACTAGCTGCTGTCCAGAAACTAAATGAGGTTTCCCAGACCCAATCCGAATTTAGTTTCTGGACACTAGCTGCTGTCCAGAAACTAAATGCGGTTTCCCAGACCCAATCCGCTTTTAGTTTCTGGACCCTAGCTGCTGTCCAGAAACTAAATGCGGTTTCCCAGAACCAATCCGAATTTAGTTTCTGGACACTAGCTGATGTCCAGATACTAAATGCGGTTTCCCAGACCCAATCCGCATTCAGTTTCTGGACACTAGCTGCTGTCCAGAAACTAAATGCGGATTAGGACAGGGAAACCGTATTTAGTTTCTGGACAGCAGCTAGTGTTCAGAAACTAAATGCGGATTGTGTCTGGGAAACCGCAGTTAGTTTCCGGACAGTAGCAAGTGTCCAGAAACTAAATGCGGATAGGGTCTGGGAAACCGCATTTAGTTTCTGGACACTAGCTGCTGTCCAGTTTAGTTTCTGGACACTAGCTGCTGTCCAGAAACTAAATGCGGTTTCCCAGACACTAGCTGCTGTCCAGAAACTAAATGCGGTTTCCCAGACACAATCCGCATTTAGTTTCTGGACACTAGCTGCTGTCCAGAAACTAAATGCGATTTCCCAGACCCTATCCGCATTTAGTTTCTGGACAGCAGCTACTGTCCAGCAGCTAAATGCGGTCGGGTCAGGGAAACCGCATTTAGTTTCTGGACAGCAGCTAGTGTCCAGATACTAAATGCGGATTGAGTCTGGGAAAGCGCATTTAGTTTCTGGACAGCAACTAGTGTCCAGAAACTAAATGCGGATTGGATCTAGGAAACCGCATTTAGTTTCTGGACAGCAGCTAGTGTCCAGAAACTAAATGCGGATAGGGACTGGGAAACCGTATTCAGTTTCTGGACAGCAGCTAGTATCTGGGAAACCGCATTTAGTTTCTAGGACACTAGCTGCTGTCCAGAAACTAAATGCGGTTTCCCAGACCCTCTCCGCATTAAGTTTCTGGACACTAGCTGCTGTCCAGAAACTAAATGCGGTTTCCCAGATCCAATCCGCATTTAGTTTCTGGACACTAGCTGCTGTCCAGAAACTAAATGCGGTTTCCCAGACACTAGCTGCTGTCCAGAAACTAAATGCGGTTTCCCAGACCCAATCCGCATTTAGTTTCTGGACACTAGCTGCTGTCCAGAAACTAAATGCGGTTTCCCAGATCCAATCCGCATTTAGTTTCTGGACACTAGCTGCTGTCCAGAAACTAAATGCGGTTTCCCAGACACTAGCTGCTGTCCAGAAACTAAATGCGGTTTCCCAGACCCAATCCGCATTTAGTTTCTGGACACTAGCTGCTGTCCAGAAACTAAATGCGGTTTCCCAGACACTAGCTGCTGTCTAGAAACTAAATACGGTTTCCCAGTCCCAATCCGCATTTAGTTTCTGGACACTAGCTGCTGTCCAGAAACTAAATGCGGTTTCCCAGACGCAATCCGCATTCAGTTTCTGGACACTAGCTGCTGTCCAGAAACTAAATGCGATTTCCCAGACCCTATCCGCATTTAGTTTCTGGAAACTTGCTACTGTCCGGAAACTAACTGCGGTTTCCCAGACACAATCCGCATTTAGTTTCTGAACACTAGCTGCTGTCCAGAAACTAAATACGGTTTCCCTGTCCTAATCCGCATTTAGTTTCTGGACACTAGCTGCTGTCCAGAAACTAAATGCGGTATCCCAGACACTAGCTGCTGTCCAGAAACTAAATGCGGTATCCCAGACACTAGCTGCTGTCCAGAAACTTAATGCGGTTTCCCAGACCCGATCCGCTTTTAGTTTCTGGACACTAGCTTCTGTCCAGAAACTAAATGCGGTTTCCCAGTCCCAATCCGCATTTAGTTTCTGGACACCAGGTGCTGTCCAGAAACTAAATGCGGTTTCCCAGAACCAATCCTCATTTAGTTTCTGGACACTAGCTGCTGTCCACAAACTAAATTCGATTTCCCAGACACTAGCTGCTGTCCAGAAACTAAATGCGGTTTCCCAGACACTAGCTGCTGTCCAGAAACTAAATACGGTCTCCCAATCCCAATCCGCATTTAGTTTCTGGACACCAGCTGCTGTCCAGAAACTAAATGCGGTTTCCCGGACCCGATCCGCACTTAGTTTCTGGACACTAGCTTCTGTCCAGCAACTAAATGCGGTGTCCCAGACAAAATCCGCATTTAGTTTCTGGACACTAGTTGCTGTCCGTAGCTGCTGGACAGTAGCTGCTGTCCTAGTGTTCAGAAAATAAATGCGGATTGGGTCTGGGAAACCGCATTTAGTTTCTGGACAGCAGCTAGTGTCCAGAAACTAAATGCGGATTGGGTCTGGGAAACCTGGACACTAGCTGCTGTCCAGAAACTAAATGCGGTTTCCCAGACGCTAGCTGCTGTCCAGAAACTAAATGCGGTTTCCCAGAACCAATCCGCATTTAGTTTCTGGACACTAGCTGCTGTCCAGAAACTAAATGCGGTTTCCCAGACCCAATCCGAGTTTCTGGACACTAGCTGCTGTCCAGAAACTAAATGCGGTTTCCCAGACTCAATCCGCATTTAGTATCTGGACACTAGCTGCTGTCCAGAAACTAAATGCGGTTTCCTAGACCCGACCGCATTTAGCTGCAGGACACTAGCTGCTGTCCAGAAACAAAATGCGGTTTCCCAGACCCAATCCGCATTTAGTTTCTGGACACTAGCTGCTGTCCAGAAACTAAATGCGGTTTCCCAGACCCTATCCGCATTTAGTTTCTGGACACTAGCCAAACTAAATGCGGATTGGATCTGGGAAACCGCATTTAGTTTCTGGACAGCAGCTTGTGTCCAGAAACTAAATGCGGATTGGATCTGAGAGACCGCATTTAGTTTCTGGGCAGCAGCAGCTAGGGTAAAGAAACTAAATGCGGATTGGATCTGGGAAACCGCATTTAGTTTCTGGATAGCAGCTAGTGTCCAGAAACTAAATGCGGATTGGGTCTTGGAAACCGCTTTTAGTTTCTGGACAGCAGCTATTGTATAGAAACTAAATGCGGATTGAATCTGCAAACCGCATTTATTTTCTGGACAGAAACTAGTGTCTGGGAAACCGAATTTAGTTTCTGGACAGCAGCTAGTGTCTGGGAAACCGCATTTAGTTTCTGGATAGCAGCTAGTGTCCAGCAGCTAAATGCGGTCGGGTCTGGGAAACCGCATTTAGTTTCTGGGCAGCAGCTAGTGTCCAGAAACTAAATGCGGATAGGGTTTGGGAAACCGCATTTAGTTTCTGGACAGCAGCTAGTGTCCAGAAACTAAATGCGGATTGGGTCTGGGAAACCGCATTTTGTTTCTGGACAGCAGCTAGTGTCCTGCAGCTAAATGCGGTCGGGTCTAGGAAACCGCATTTAGTTTCTGGACAGCAGCTAGTGTCCAGATACTAAATGCGGATTGAGTCTGGGAAACCGCATTTAGTTTCTGGACAGCAGCTAGTGTCCAGAAACTCGGATTGGGTCTGGGAAACCGCATTTAGTTTCTGGACAGCAGCTAGTGTCCAGATACTAAATGCGGATTGAGTCTGGGAAACCGCATTTAGTTTCTGGACAGCAGCTAGTGTCCAGAAACTCGGATTGGGTCTGGGAAACCGCATTTAGTTTCTGGACAGCAGCTAGTGTCCAGAAACTAAATGCGGATTTGGTCTGGGAAACCGCATTTAGTTTCTGGACAGCAGCTAGTGTCCAGAAACTAAATGCCGTTTCCCAGACATAGCAGCTACTGTCCAGCAGCTAAATGCGGTCGGGTCAGGGAAACCGCATTTAGTTTCTGGACACTAGCTGCTGTCCAGAAACTAAATGCGGTTTCCCAGACCCAATCCGCATTTAGTTTCTGGACACTGGCTGCAATCCAGAAACTAAATGCGGTTTCCCAGACACTAGCTGCTGTCCAGAAACTAAACGCGGTTGCCCAGACACTAGCTGCTGTCCAGAAACTAAATTCGGTTTCCCAGACACTAGTTTCTGTCCAGAAACTAAATGCGGTTTGCAGATTCAATCCGCATTTAGTTTCTATACAATAGCTGCTGTCCAGAAACTAAATGCGGTTTCCAAGACACTAGCTGCTGTCCAGAAACTAAATGCGGTTTCCCAGACCCAATCCGCATTTAGTTTCTGGACACTAGCTGCTGTCCAGAAACTAAATGCGGTTTCCCAGACACTAGCTGCTGTCCAGAAACTAAATACGGTTTCCCAGTCCTAATCCGCATTTAGTTTCTGGACACTAGCTGCTGTCCAGAAACTAAATGCGGTTTCCCAGACCCAATCCGCATTTAGTTTCTGGACACTAGCAGGCTGTCCAGAAACTAAATGCGGTTTCCCAGACCCTATCCGCATTTAGTTTTTGGACACTAGCCAAACTAAATGCGGATTGGATCTGGGAAACCGCATTTAGTTCCTGGACAGCAGCTAGTGTCCAGATACTAAATGCGGATTGAGTCTGGGAAACCGCATTTAGTTTCTGGACAGCAGCTAGTGTCCAGAAACTAAATGCGGATTGGGTCTGGGAAACCGCATTTAGTTTCTGGACAGTATCTAGTGTCCTGAAACTAAATGCGGATTGGGTCTGGGAAACCGCATTTCGTTTCTGGACAGTAGCTAGTGTCTTGGAAACCGTATTTAGTTTCTGGACAGCAGCTAGTGTCCAGAAAATAAATGCGGATTGGGTCTATGAAACCGCATTTAGTTTCTGGACAGCAGCTAGTGTCTGGGAAACCGCATTTAGTTTCTGGACAGCAGCTAGTGTCCAGAAACTAAATGCGGATTGGATCTGGGAAACCGCATTTAGTTTCTGGACAGCAGCAGCTAGTGTAAAGAAACTAAATGCGGATTGGGTCTGGAAAACAGCATTTAGTTTCTGGACAGCAGCTAGTGTCCAGAAAGTAAATGCGGTTTGAGTGTGGGAAATTAAATGCGGTTCCCCAGACTCAATCCGCATTTAGTTTCTGGACACTAGCTGCTGTCCAGAAACTAAGTGCGGTTTTCCAGACTCGTTCCGCATTTAGTTTCTGAACACTAGCTGCTGTCCAGAAACTAAGTACGGTTTCCCAGTCCTAATCCGCATTTAGTTTCTTTACACTAGATACTGTCCAGAAACTAAATGCGGTTTCCCAGACCGAAACCGCATTTAGTTTCTGGACAGCAGCAGCTAGTGTAAAGAAACTAAATGCGGATTGGGTCTGGAAAACTGCATTTAGTTTCTGGACAGCAGCTAGTGTCCAGAAAGTAAATGCGGTTTGAGTGTGGGAAATTAAATGCGGTTCCCCAGACTCAATCCGCATTTAGTTTCTGGACACTAGCTGCTGTCCAGAAACTAAATGCGGTTTCCCAGACGCTAGCTGCTGTCCAGAAACTAAATGCGGTTTCCCAGATCCAATCCGCATTTAGTTTGGCTAGTGTCCAGAAACTAAATGCGGATAGGGTCTGGGAAACCGCATTTAGTTTCTGGACAGCAGCTAGTGTCCAGAAACTAAATGCGGTTTCCAAGACCCAATCCGCATATAGTTTCTGGACACTAGCTGCTGTCCAGAAACTAAATGCGGTTTCCCAGATCCAATCCGCATTTAGTTTCTGGACACTAGCTGCTGTCCAGAAACTAAATGCGGTTTCCCAGACACTAGCTGCTGTCCAGAAACTAAATGCGGTTTCCCAGACCCAATCCGCATTTAGTTTCTGGACACTAGCTGCTGTCCAGAAACTAAATGCGGTTTCCCAGACACTAGCTGCTGTCCAGAAACTAAATGCGGTTTCCCAGACCGAATCCGCATTTAGTTTCTGGACACTAGCTGCTGTCCAGAAACTAAATGCGGTTCCCCAGACTCAATCCGCATTCAGTTTCTGGACACGAGCTCCTGTCCAGAAACAAAAATGCGGTTTCCCAGACCCGTTTCGCATTTAGTTTCTGAACACTAGTTGCTGTCCAGAAACTAAATGCGGTTTCCCAGACCGAATCCGCATTTAGTTTCTGGACACTAGCTGCTGTCCAGAAACTAAATGTGGTTTAGCAGACTCTATCCGCATTTAGTTTCTGGACACCAGCTGCTGTCCAGAAACTAAATGCGGTTTCCCAGTCCCAATCCGCATAGGATTGGTTCTGGCAAGCCGCATTTCCAGAAACTAAATGCGGATTGATTCTGGGAAACCTCATTTAGTTTTTGGACAGCAGCTAGTGTCCAGAAACTAAATGCGGATTGAGTCTGGGGAACCGCATTTAGTTTCTGGACAGCAGCTAGTGTTTAGAAACAAAATGCGGAACTGGTCTGGGAAACCGCATTTTTGTTTCTGGACAGCAGCTCGTGTCCAGAAACTGAATGCGGATTGGATCTGGGAAACCGCATTTAGTTTCTGGACAGCAGCTAGTGTCCAGAAACTAAATGCGGTTTGAGTCTGGGAAACCGCTTTTAGTTTCTGGACAGCAGCTAGTGTCCAGAAACTAAATGCGGATAGGGTCTGGGAAACCGCATTTAGTTTCTGGAAATAAATGCGGATATGGTCTGGAAAACTTCATTTAGTTTCTGGACAGCAGCTAGTGTCCAGAAACTAAATGCGGATTGGATCTGGGAAACCGCATAAAGTTTCTGGACAGCAGCTAGTGTCCACCAACTAAATGCGGATTCGGTCTGGGAAACCGCATTTAGTTTCTGGACAGCAACTAGTGTTCAGAAACTAAATGCGGAACGGGTCTGGGAAACCGCATTTATTTTCTGGACAGCAGCAAGTGTCCAGAAACTAAATGCGGATTGGGTCTGGCTAACCGCATTTAGTTTCTGGACAGCAGCTAGTGTCCAGAAACTAAATGCGGATTGGGTCTGGGAAACCGCATTTAGTTTCTGAACAGCAGCTATTGTATAGAAACTAAATGCGGATTGAATCTGGCAATCCGCATTTAGTTTCTGGACACTAGCTGCTGTAAAGAAACTAAATGCGGTTTGCCAGACCCAATCCGCATTTAGTTTCTGGACACTTGCTGCTGTCCAGAAACTAAATGCGGATTGAGTCTGGGGAACCGCATTTAGTTTCTGGACACTAGCTGCTGTCCAAAAACTAAATGCAGTTTTCCAGACCCAATCCGCATTTAGTTTCTTTACACTAGCTGCTGCTGTCCAGAAACTAAATGCGGTTTCCCAGATCCAATCCGCATTTAGTTTGGCTAGTGTCCAGAAACTCAATGCGGATAGGGTCTGGGAAACCGCATTTAGTTTCGGGACAGCAGCTAGTGTCCAGAAACTAAATGCGGTTTCCAAGACCCAATCCGCATATAGTTTCTGGACACTAGCTGCTGTCCAGAAACTAAATGCGGTTTCCCAGACTCAATCCGCATTTAGTTTCTGGACACTAGCTGCTGTCCAGAAACTAAATGCGGTTTCCCAGACACTAGCTGCTGTCCAGAAACTAAATGCGGTTTCCCAGACCCAATCCGCGTTTAGTTTCTGGACACTAGCTGCTGTCCAGAAACTAAATGCGGTTCCCCAGACTCTATCCGCATTCAGTTTCTGGACACGAGCTGCTGTAAAGAAACTAAATGCGGTTTGCCAGACCCACATTAGTCCAGAAACTAAATGCGGATTGGGTCTAGGAAACCGCATTTAGTTTCTGGACACTTGCTTCTGTCCAGAAACTAAATGCGGAGTCCCAGACCCAATCCGCATTTAGTTTCTGGACACTAGCTGCTGTCCAGAAACTAAATGCGGTTTGCCAGACCCAATCCGCATTTAGTTTCTGGACACTTGCTGCTGTCCAGAAACTAAATGCGGATTGAGTCTGGGGAACCGCATTTAGTTTCTGGACACTAGCTGCTGTCCAAAAACTAAATGCAGTTTTCCAGACCCAATCCGCATTTAGTTTCTTTACACTAGCTGCTGCTGTCCAGAAACTAAATGCGGTTTCCCAGATCCAATCCGCATTTAGTTTGGCTAGTGTCCAGAAACTAAATGCGGATAGGGTCTGGGAAACCGCATTTAGTTTCGGGACAGCAGCTAGTGTCCAGAAACTAAATGCGGTTTCCAAGACCCAATCCGCATATAGTTTCTGGACACTAGCTGCTGTCCAGAAACTAAATGCGGTTTCCCAGATCCAATCCGCATTTAGTTTCTGGACACTAGCTGCTGTCCAGAAACTAAATGCGGTTTCCCAGACACTAGCTGCTGTCCAGAAACTAAATGCGGTTTCCCAGACCCAATCCGCATTTAGTTTCTGGACACTAGCTGCTGTCCAGAAACTAAATGCGGTTTCCCAGACACTAGCTGCTGTCCAGAAACTAAATACGGTTTCCCAGTCCTAATCCGCATTTAGTTTCTGGACACTAGCTGCTGTCCAGAAACTAAATGCGGTTTCCCAGACCGAATCCGCATTTAGTTTCTGGACACTAGCTGCTGTCCAGAAACTAAATGCGGTTCCCCAGACTCAATCCGCATTCAGTTTCTGGACAAGAGCTGCTGTCCAGAAACAAAAATGCGGTTTCCCAGACCGAATCCGCATTTAGTTTCTGGACACTAGCTGCTGTCCAGAAACTAAATGTGGTTTAGCAGACTCTATCCGCATTTAGTTTCTGGACACCAGCTGCTGTCCAGAAACTAAATGCGGTTTCCCAGTCCCAATCCGCATAGGATTGGTTCTGGCAAGCCGCATTTCCAGAAACTAAATGCGGATTGGTTCTGGGAAACCTCATTTAGTTTTTGGACAGCAGCTAGTGTCCAGAAACTAAATGCGGATTGAGTCTGGGGAACCGCATTTAGTTTCTGGACAGCAGCTAGTGTTCAGAAACAAAATGCGGAACTGGTCTGGGAAACCGCATTTTTGTTTCTGGACAGCAGCTCGTGTCCAGAAACTGAATGCGGATTGGATCTGGGAAACCGCATTTAGTTTCTGGACAGCAGCTAGTGTCCAGAAACTAAATGCGGTTTGAGTCTGGGAAACCGCTTTTAGTTTCTGAACAGCAGCTATTGTATAGAAACTAAATGCGGATTGAATCTGGCAATCCGCATTTAGTTTCTGGACACTAGCTGCTGTAAAGAAACTAAATGCGGTTTGCCAGACCCACATTAGTCCAGAAACTAAATGCGGATTGGGTCTAGGAAACCGCATTTAGTTTCTGGACACTTGCTTCTGTCCAGAAACTAAATGCGGAGTCCCAGACCCAATCCGCATTTAGTTTCTGGACACTAGCTGCTGTCCAGAAACTAAATGCGGTTTTCCAGACACTAGCTGCTGTCCAGAAACTGAATGCGGTTTCTCAGACCCAATCCGCATTTAGTTTCTGGACACTTGCTGCTGTCCAGAAACTAAATGCGGTTCCCCAGACTCAATCCGCATTTAGTTTCTGGAAATGCGGCTTGCCAGAACCAATCCTATGCGGATTGGGACTGGGAAACCGCATTTAGTTTCTGGACAGCAGCTGGTGTCCAGAAACTAAATGCGGATAGAGTCTGCTAAACCGCATTTAGTTCCTGGACAGCAGCCAGTGTCCAGAAACTAAATGCGGATTGTGTCTGGGAAACCGCATTTAGTTTCTGGACTCTAGCTGCTGTCCAGAAACTAAATGCGGTTTTCCAGACACTAGCTGCTGTCCAGAAACTGAATGCGGTTTCCCAGACCCAATCCGCATTTAGTTTCTTTACACTAGCTGCTGTCCAGAAACTAAATGCGGTTCCCCAGACTCAATCCGCATTTAGTTTCTGGACACTAGCTGCTGTCCAAAAACTAAATGAGGTTTCCCAGAACCAATCCGCATTTAGTTTCTGGAAATGCGGCTTGCCAGAACCAATCCTATGCGGATTGGGACTGGGAAACCGCATTTAGTTTCTGGACAGCAGCTGGTGTCCAGAAACTAAATGCGGATAGAGTCTGCTAAACCACATTTAGTTTCTGGACAGCAGCTAGTGTCCAGAAACTAAATGCGGATTCGGTCTGGGAAACCGCATTTTTGTTTCTGGACAGCAGCTCTTGTCCAGAAACTAAATGCGGATTGGGTCTGGGACTCCGCATTTAGTTTCTGGACAGAAGCAAGTGTCCAGAAACTAAATGCGGTTTCCTAGACCCAATCCGCATTTAGTTTCTGGACACTAGCTGCTGTCCAGAAACTAAATGCGGTTTCCCAGACCATATCCGCATTTAGTTTCTTTACACTAGCTGCTGTCCAGAAACTAAATGCGGTTTCCCAGACCCAATCCGCATTTAGTTTCTGGGCACTAGCTGCTGTCCAGAAACTAAATGCGGTTTCCCGGAACCAATACGGATTTAGTTTCTAGACACTAGCTGCTGTCCAGAAACTAAATTCGGTTTCCCAGACCCAATCCGCATTTAGTTTCTGGACACTAGCTGCTGTCCACAAACTAAATGCGGTTTCCCAGACAATTTCCGCATTTAGTTTCTGAACACTAGCTGCTATTCAGAAACTAAATGCGGTTTCCCAGAACCAGTCCGCAATTAGTTTCTAGACACTAGCTGCTGTCCAGAAACTAAATGCGGTTTCCCAGACCCTGTCTGCATTAAGTTTCTGGACACTAGCTGCTGTCCAATTCTGAGAAATCGCAAACTAAATGCGGTTTCCCAGACCCGATCAGCATTTAGTTTCTGGACACTAGCTGCTGTCCAAAAACTAAATGCGGTCTCCCAGACCCGATCCGCATTTTGTTTCTATACACTAGCTGCTGTCCAGAAACTAAATGCGGTTTCCCAGAACCAATCCGCATTTAATTTCTCGACACTAGCTGCTGTCCAGAAACTACTGTCCCAACGCGCATTTAGTTTCTGGAAACTAGCTGCTGTCCAATTCTGGAAAATCGCAAACTAAATGCGGTTTCCCACACCCGATCCGCGTTTTGTTTCTGGACACTAGCTGTTGTCCAGACACTAAATGCGGTATCCCAGACCCTGTCCGCATTAAGTTTCTGGACACTAGCTGCTGTCCAGAAACTAAATGCGGTTTCCTTGACCCAATGCGCATTTAGTTTCTGGACACTAGCTGCTGTCCAATTCTGGGAAATCTGGGAAATGCGGTTTCCTTGACCCAATGCGCATTTAGTTTCTGGACACTAGCTGCTGTCCAATTCTGGGAAATCGCAAACTAAATGCGGTTTCCCAGACCCTATCCGCATTTAGTTTCTGGACACCAGCTATTGTCCAGAAACTAAATGCGGTTTGCCAGATTCAATCCGCATTTAGTTTGTGGACATTAGCTGCTGTCCAGAAACTAAATGCGGTTTCCCAGAAGCAATCCGAATTTAGTTTCTGAACACCAGCCGCTGTCCAGAAACTATATGCGGTTTCCCAGACCCAATCTGGACAGCAGCTAGTGTCCAGAAACTAAATGCGGTTTCCCAGACACAATCCGCATTTAGTTTCTGGACACTAGCTGCTGTCCCTAAACTAAATGCGGTTTCCCAGACCCTATTTAGTTTCTGGACACTAGCTTCTGTCCAGAAACTAAATGCGGTTTCCCAAACCCAATCCGCATTTAGTTTCTTTACACTAGCTGCTGTCCAGAAACTAAATGCGGTTTCCCAGACCTAATCCGCATTTAGTTTCTGGACACTAGCTGCTGTCCAGAAACTAAATGCGGTTTCCCAGACTCTATCCGCATTTCGTTTCTGAACACTAGCTGCTGTTCAGAAACTAAATGCAGTCTCCCAAACAAAGTTTCTGGACACTAGCTGCTGTCCAGAAACTAAATGCGGTTTCCCAGACCCGATCCGCATTTAGTTTCTGGACAGCAGCTAGTGTCCAGAAACTAAATACCGATAGGGTCGGAAAACCGCATTTAGTTTCTGGACCCTAGCTTCTGTCCAGAAACTGAATGCGGTTTCCCAGACCCTATCCGCATTTAGTTTCTGGACACCAGCTATTGTCCAGAAACTAAATGCGGTTTGCCAGATTCAATCCGCATTTAGTTTGTGGACATTAGCTGCTGTCCAGAAACTAAATGCGGTTTCCCAGAAGCAATCCGAATTTAGTTTCTGAACACCAGCCGCTGTCCAGAAACTATATGCGGTTTCCCAGACCCAATCCGCATTTAGTTTCTGGGCACTAGCTGCTGTCCAGAAACTAAATGCGGTTTCCCGGAACCAATACGGATTTAGTTTCTAGACACTAGCTGCTGTCCAGAAACTAAATTCGGTTTCCCAGACCCAATCCGCATTTAGTTTCTGGACACTAGCTGCTGTCCACAAACTAAATGCGGTTTCCCAGACAATTTCCGCATTTAGTTTCTGAACACTAGCTGCTATTCAGAAACTAAATGCGGTTTCCCAGAACCAGTCCGCAATTAGTTTCTAGACACTAGCTGCTGTCCAGAAACTAAATGCGGTTTCCCAGACCCTGTCTGCATTAAGTTTCTGGACACTAGCTGCTGTCCAATTCTGAGAAATCGCAAACTAAATGCGGTTTCCCAGACCCGATCAGCATTTAGTTTCTGGACACTAGCTGCTGTCCAAAAACTAAATGCGGTCTCCCAGACCCGATCCGCATTTTGTTTCTATACACTAGCTGCTGTCCAGAAACTAAATGCGGTTTCCCAGAACCAATCCGCATTTAATTTCTCGACACTAGCTGCTGTCCAGATACTACTGTCCCAACGCGCATTTAGTTTCTGGAAACTAGCTGCTGTCCAATTCTGGAAAATCGCAAACTAAATGCGGTTTCCCACACCCGATCCGCGTTTTGTTTCTGGACACTAGCTGTTGTCCAGACACTAAATGCGGTATCCCAGACCCTGTCCGCATTAAGTTTCTGGACACTAGCTGCTGTCCAGAAACTAAATGCGGTTTCCTTGACCCAATGCGCATTTAGTTTCTGGACACTAGCTGCTGTCCAATTCTGGGAAATCTGGGAAATGCGGTTTCCTTGACCCAATGCGCATTTAGTTTCTGGACACTAGCTGCTGTCCAATTCTGGGAAATCGCAAACTAAATGCGGTTTCCCAGACCCTATCCGCATTTAGTTTCTGGACACCAGCTATTGTCCAGAAACTAAATGCGGTTTGCCAGATTCAATCCGCATTTAGTTTGTGGACATTAGCTGCTGTCCAGAAACTAAATGCGGTTTCCCAGAAGCAATCCGAATTTAGTTTCTGAACACCAGCCGCTGTCCAGAAACTATATGCGGTTTCCCAGACCCAATCTGGACAGCAGCTAGTGTCCAGAAACTAAATGCGGTTTCCCAGACACAATCCGCATTTAGTTTCTGGACACTAGCTGCTGTCCCTAAACTAAATGCGGTTTCCCAGACCCTATTTAGTTTCTGGACACTAGCTTCTGTCCAGAAACTAAATGCGGTTTCCCAAACCCAATCCGCATTTAGTTTCTTTACACTAGCTGCTGTCCAGAAACTAAATGCGGTTTCCCAGACCTAATCCGCATTTAGTTTCTGGACACTAGCTGCTGTCCAGAAACTAAATGCGGTTTCCCAGACTCTATCCGCATTTCGTTTCTGAACACTAGCTGCTGTTCAGAAACTAAATGCAGTCTCCCAAACAAAGTTTCTGGACACTAGCTGCTGTCCAGAAACTAAATGCGGTTTCCCAGACCCGATCCGCATTTAGTTTCTGGACAGCAGCTAGTGTCCAGAAACTAAATACCGATAGGGTCGGAAAACCGCATTTAGTTTCTGGACCCTAGCTTCTGTCCAGAAACTGAATGCGGTTTCCCAGACCCTATCCGCATTTAGTTTCTGGACACCAGCTATTGTCCAGAAACTAAATGCGGTTTGCCAGATTCAATCCGCATTTAGTTTGTGGACATTAGCTGCTGTCCAGAAACTAAATGCGGTTTCCCAGAAGCAATCCGAATTTAGTTTCTGAACACCAGCCGCTGTCCAGAAACTATATGCGGTTTCCCAGACCCAATCCGCATTTAGTTTCTGGGCACTAGCTGCTGTCCAGAAACTAAATGCGGTTTCCCGGAACCAATACGGATTTAGTTTCTAGACACTAGCTGCTGTCCAGAAACTAAATGCGGTATCCCAGACCCTGTCCGCATTAAGTTTCTGGACACTAGCTGCTGTCCAATTCTGGGAAATCGCAAACTAAATGCGGTTTCCCAGACCCGATCCGCGTTTTGTTTCTGGACACTAGCTGCTGTCCAGAAACGAAATGCGGTTTCCTTGCTTTAGCTGCTGTCCAGAAACTAAATGCGGTTTCCCAGACAAAATTCCCATTTAGTTTCTGGACAGTTGCTGCTGTCCAGAAACTAAATGCGGTTTCCCAGAACCAATCCGCATTTAGTTTCTGGACACTAGCTGCTGTCCAGAAACTAATTGCGGTTTCCCAGAACCAATCCGCATTTAGTTTCTGAACACTAGCCGCTGTCCAGAAACTAAATGCGGTTTCCCAGACCCAATACGAATTTAGCTGCTGTCCTGAAACTACATGTGGTTTCCCAGAACCAATCGGCATTTAGTTGCTGTACACTAGCTGCTGTCCAGAAACTAAATGCTGTTTGCCAGATTCAATACGCATTTAGTTTCTGGACGCTAGCTGCTTTAGCTAGAAACTAAATGCGGTTTCCCAGACACTAGCTGCTGTCCAGAAAATAAATGCGGTTTCCCAGAGTCAATCCGCTTTAGTTTCTGGACACCAGCTGCTGTCCACAAACTAAATGCGGTTTCCCAGACCCAATCCGCATTTAGTTTCTGGACACTAGCTGCTATCCAGAAACTGAATGCGGTTTCCCAGAACCAATCCGCATTTAGTTTCTGGACACTAGCTGCTGTCCCTAAACTAAATGCGGTTTCCCAGACCCTATTTAGTTTCTGGACACTGGCTTCTGTCCAGAAACTAAATGCGGTTTCCCAAACCCAATCCGCGTTTAGTTTCTTTACACTAGCTGCTGTCCAGAAACTAAATGCGGTATCCCAGACCCTGTCCGCATTAAGTTTCTGGACACTAGCTGCTGTCCAATTCTGGGAAATCGCAAACTAAATGCGGTTTCCCAGACCCGATCCGCGTTTTGTTTCTGGACACTAGCTGCTGTCCAGAAACGAAATGCGGTTTCCTTGCTTTAGCTGCTGTCCAGAAACTAAATGCGGTTTCCCAGACAAAATTCCCATTTAGTTTCTGGACAGTTGCTGCTGTCCAGAAACTAAATGCGGTTTCCCAGAACCAATCCGCATTTAGTTTCTGGACACTAGCTGCTGTCCAGAAACTAATTGCGGTTTCCCAGAACCAATCCGCATTTAGTTTCTGAACACTAGCCGCTGTCCAGAAACTAAATGCGGTTTCCCAGACCCAATACGAATTTAGCTGCTGTCCAGAAACTACATGTGGTTTCCCAGAACCAATCGGCATTTAGTTGCTGTACACTAGCTGCTGTCCAGAAACTAAATGCTGTTTGCCAGATTCAATACGCATTTAGTTTCTGGACGCTAGCTGCTTTAGCTAGAAACTAAATGCGGTTTCCCAGACACTAGCTGCTGTCCAGAAAATAAATGCGGTTTCCCAGAGTCAATCCGCTTTAGTTTCTGGACACCAGCTGCTGTCCACAAACTAAATGCGGTTTCCCAGACCCAATCCGCATTTAGTTTCTGGACACTAGCTGCTATCCAGAAACTGAATGCGGTTTCCCAGAACCAATCCGCATTTAGTTTCTGGACACTAGCTGCTGTCCAGAAACTAAATGCGGTTTCCCAGAACCGAACCGCATTTAGTTTCTGGACACTAGCTGCTGTCCAGAAACTAAATGCGGTTTCCCAGAACCAATCCGCATTTAGTTTCGGGACACTAGCTGCTGTCCAGAAACTAAATGCGGTTTCCCAGACCCAATCCGCATTTAGTTTCTGGACACTAGCTGCTGTCCAGAAATTAAATGCGGTTTCCCAGACCCAATCCGCATTTAGTTTCTGGACACTAGCTGCTGTCCTGAAACTAAATGCGGTTTCCCAGAACCAATCCGTATTTAGTTTCTGAACACTAGCTGCTGTCCAGAAACTAAATGCGGTTTCAAAGACCCAATCCGCATTTAGTTTCTGGACACTAGCTGCTGTCCAGAAACTAAATGCATTTTCCCAGACAAAATCCGCATTTAGTTTCTGGACACTAGCTGCTGTCCAGAAACTAAATGCGGTTTCCCAGACCCAATCCGCATTTAGTTTCTGGACACTAGCTGCTATCCAGAAACTGAATGCGGTTTCCCAGAACCAATCCGCATTTAGTTTCTGGACACTAGCTGCTGTCCAGAAATTAAATGCGGTTTCAAAGACCCAATCCGCATTTAGTTTCTGGACACTAGCTGCTGTCCAGAAACTAAATGCATTTTCCCAGACAAAATCCGCATTTAGTTTCTGGACACTAGCTGCTGTCCAGAAACTAAATGCGGTTTCCCAGACCCAATCCGCATTTAGTTTCTGGACACTAGCTGCTATCCAGAAACTGAATGCGGTTTCCCAGAACCAATCCGCATTTAGTTTCTGGACACTAGCTGCTGTCCAGAAACTAAATGCGGTTTCCTTGACCCAATGCGCATTTAGTTTCTGGACACTAGCTGCTGTCCAGAAATTAAATGCGGTTTCAAAGACCCAATCCGCATTTAGTTTCTGGACACTAGCTGCTGTCCAGAAACTAAATGCATTTTCCCAGACAAAATCCGCATTTAGTTTCTGGACACTAGTTGCTGTCCAGAAACTAAATGCGGTTTCCCAGACCCAATCCGCATTTAGTTTCTGGACACTAGCTGCTATCCAGAAACTGAATGCGGTTTCCCAGAACCAATCCGCATTTAGTTTCTGAACACTAGCCGCTGTCCAGAAACTAAATGCGGTTTCCCAGACCCAATACGAATTTAGCTGCTGTCCAGAAACTACATGTGGTTTCCCAGAACCAATCCGCATTTAGTTGCTGTACACTAGCTGCTGTCCAGAAACTAAATGCTGTTTGCCAGATTCAATACGCATTTAGTTTCTGGACGCTAGCTGATTTAGCTAGAAACTAAATGCGGTTTCCCAGACACTAGCTGCTGTCCAGAAAATAAATGCGGTTTCCCAGAGTCAATCCGCTTTAGTTTCTGGACACCAGCTGCTGTCCACAAACTAAATGCGGTTTCCCAGACCCAATCCGCATTTAGTTTCTGGACACTAGCTGCTATCCAGAAACTGAATGCGGTTTCCCAGAACCAATCCGCATTTAGTTTCTGGACACTAGCTGCTGTCCAGAAACTAAATGCGGTTTCCCAGAACCGAACCGCATTTAGTTTCTGGACACTAGCTGCTGTCCAGAAACTAAATGCGGTTTCCCAGAACCAATCCGCATTTAGTTTCGGGACACTAGCTGCTGTCCAGAAACTAAATGCGGTTTCCCAGACCCAATCCGCATTTAGTTTCTGGACACTAGCTGCTGTCCAGAAATTAAATGCGGTTTCCCAGACCCAATCCGCATTTAGTTTCTGGACACTAGCTGCTGTCCAGAAACTAAATGCGGTTTCCCAGAACCAATCCGTATTTAGTTTCTGAACACTAGCTGCTGTCCAGAAACTAAATGCGGTTTCAAAGACCCAATCCGCATTTAGTTTCTGGACACTAGCTGCTGTCCAGAAACTAAATGCGGTTTCCCAGAACCAATCCGCATTTAGTTTCTGGACACAAGCTGCTGTCCAGAAACTAAAAGCGGTTTCCCAGACTCAAACCGCATTTAGTTTCTGGACACTAGCTGCTGTCCAGAAACTAAATGAGGTTTCCCAGACCCAATCCGCATTTAGTTTCTGGACACTAGCTGCTGTCCAGAAACTAAATGCGGTTGCCCAGACAAAATCCGCATTTAGTTTCTGGACACTAGCTGCTGCCCAGAAACTAAATGAGGTTTCCCAGACCCAATCCGCATTTAGTTTCTGGACACTAGCTGCTGTCCAGAAACTAAATGCGGTTTCCCAGACCCAATCCGCGTTTAGTTTCTGGACACTAACTGCTGTCCAGAAACTAAATGCGGTTTCCCAGACTCTATCCGCATTTAGTTTCTGGACACTAGCTGCTGTCCAGAAACTAAATGCGGTTTCCCAGAACCAATACGAATTTATCTGCTGTCCAGAAACTAAATGTGGTTTCCCAGAACCAATCCGCATTTAGTTTCTGGTCACTAGCTGCTGTCCAGAAACTAAATGCGGTTGCCCAGACAAAATCCGCATTTAACTTCTGGACACTAGCTGCTGCCCAGAAACTAAATGAGGTTTCCCAGACCCAATCCGCATTTAGTTTCTGGACACTAACTGCTGTCCAGAAACTAAATGCGGTTTCCCAGACTCTATCCGCATTTAGTTTCTGGACACTAGCTGCTGTCCAGAAACTAAATGCGGTTTCCCAGAACCAATACGAATTTATCTGCTGTCCAGAAACTAAATGTGGTTTCCCAGAACCAATCCGCATTTAGCTTCTGGTCACTAGCTGCTGTCCAGAAACTAAATGCGGTTGCCCAGACAAAATCCGCATTTAGTTTCTGGACACTAGCTGCTGCCCAGAAACTAAATGAGGTTTCCCAGACCCAATCCGCATTTAGTTTCTGGACACTAGCTGCTGTCCAGAAACTAAATGCGGTTTCCCAGACCCAATCCGCGTTTAGTTTCTGGACACTAACTGCTGTCCAGAAACTAAATGCGGTTTCCCAGACTCTATCCGCATTTAGTTTCTGGACACTAGCTGCTGTCCAGAAACTAAATGCGGTTTCCCAGAACCAATACGAATTTATCTGCTGTCCAGAAACTAAATGTGGTTTTCCCAGAACCAATCCGCATTTAGTTTCTGGTCACTAGCTGCTGTCCAGAAACTAAATGCGGTTGCCCAGACAAAATCCGCATTTAACTTCTGGACACTAGCTGCTGCCCAGAAACTAAATGAGGTTTCCCAGACCCAATCCGCATTTAGTTTCTGGACACTAGCTGCTGTCCAGAAACTAAATGAGGTTTCCCAGACCCAATCCGCATTTAGTTTCTGGACACTAGCTGCTGTAGCTAGAAACTAAATGCGGTTTCCCAGACACTATCTGCTGTCCAGAAAATAAATGCGGTTTCCCAGACACAATCCGCATTTAGTTTCTGGACACTAGCTGCTGTCCCTAAACTAAATGCTGCTTCCCAGACAAAATCCGCATTTAGTTTCTGGACACTAGCTGCTGTCCCTAAACTAAATGCTGTTTCCCAGACAAAATCCGCATTTAGTTTCTGGACACTAGCTGATGTCCAGAAACTAAATGCGGTTTCCCAGAACCACTCCGCATTTAGTTTCTGGACACTAGCTGCTATCCAAAAACTAAATGCGGTTTTCCAGACCCAATCCGAATTTAGTTTCTGAACACCAGCCGCTGTCCAGAAACTAAATGCGGTTTCCCAGACCCGATCCGCATTTTGTTTCTGGACACTAGCTGCTGTCCAGAAACTAAATGCTGTTTTCCAGACAAAATGCGCATTTAGTTTCTGGACACTAGCTGCTGTCCAGAAACTAAATGCGGTTTCCCAGACCCAATCCGCATTTAGTTTCTGGACACTAGCTGCTGTCCAGAAACTAAATGCGGTTTCCCAGACCCAATCCGCATTTAGTTTCTGGACACTAGCTGATGTCCAGAAACTAAATGCGGTTTCCCAGAACCACTCCGCATTTAGTTTCTGGACACTAGCTGCTATCCAAAAACTAAATGCGGTTTTCCAGACCCAATCCGAATTTAGTTTCTGAACACCAGCCGCTGTCCAGAAACTAAATGCGGTTTCCCAGACCCGATCCGCATTTTGTTTCTGGACACTAGCTGCTGTCCAGAAACTAAATACGGTTTCCTTGACCCAATGCGCATTTAGTTTCGGGACACTAGCTGCTGTCCAGAAACTAAATGCGGTTTCCCAGAACCAATCCGCATTTAGTTTCTGGACACTAGCTGCTGTCCAGAAACTAAATGCGGTTTCCCAGACCCTATCCGCATTTAGATTCTGGACACTAGCTGATGTCCAGAAATTAAATGCGGTTTCCCAGAACCAATCCGCATTTAGTTTCTGGACACTAGCTGATGTCCAGAAACTAAATGCGGTTTCCCAGAACCACTCCGCATTTAGTTTCTGGACACTAGCTGCTATCCAAAAACTAAATGCGGTTTTCCAGACCCAATCCGAATTTAGTTTCTGAACACCAGCCGCTGTCCAGAAACTAAATGCGGTTTCCAAGACCCGATCCGCATTTTGTTTCTGGACACTAGCTGCTGTCCAGAAACTAAATGCGATTTCCTTGACCCAATGCGCATTTAGTTTCGGGACACTAGCTGCTGTCCAGAAACTAAATGCGGTTTCCCAGAACCAATCCGCATTTAGTTTCTGGACACTAGCTGCTGTCCAGAAACTAAATGCGGTTTCCCAGACCCAATCCGCATTTAGTTTCTGGACACTAGCTGATGTCCAGAAACTAAATGCGGTTTCCCAGAACCACTCCGCATTTAGTTTCCGGACACTAGCTGCTATCCAAAAACTAAATGCGGTTTCCCAGACCCGATCCGCATTTTGTTTCTGGACACTAGCTGCTGTCCAGAAACTAAATGCGGTTTCCCAGAACCGATCCGCATTTAGTTTCTGGACACTATTCCAGAAACTAAATGCGGTTTCCCAGACCCAATCTGCATTTAGTTTCTGGACACTAGCTGCTGTCCAGAAACTAAATGCGGTTTCCTGGACCCAATTCGCATGTAGTTTTTGGACACTAGCTGCTGTCCAGAAACTAAATGCGTTTTCCCAGACCCTATCCGCAATTAGATTCTGGACACTAGCTGCTGTTTGCCAGACCCAATCCGCATTTAGTTTCTGGACACTAGCTGCTGTCCAGACACTAGCTGCTGTCCAGAAAATAAATGTGGTATCCCAGACTCAATCCGCATTTAGTTCCTGGACACCAGCTGCTGTCCACAAACTAAATGCGGTTTCCTGGACCCAATTCGCATTTAGTTTTTGGACACTAGCTGCTGTCCAGAAACTAAATGCGGTTTCCCAGACACAATCCTCATTTAGTTTCTGGACACTAACTGCTGGCCAGAAACTAAATGCGGTTTCCCAGACACTAGCTGCTGTCCAGAAAATAAATGCGGTATCCCAGACTCACTCCGCATTTAGTTTCTGGACACCAGCTGCTGTCCACAAACTAAATGCGGATTCCCAGACCCAATCCGCATTTAGTTTCTGGACACTAGCTGCTGTCCAGAAACTAAATGCGGTTTCCCAGAACCAATCCGCATTTAGTTTCGGGACACTAGCTGCTGTCCAGAAACTAAATGCGGTTTCCCAGAACCAATCCGCATTTAGTTTCTGGACAGTAGCTGCTGTTTGCCAGACCCATCCGCATTTAGATTCTGGACAGTAGTTGCTGTTTGCCAGACCCAATCCGCATTTAGTTTCTGGACACTAGCTGCTGTAACTAGAAACTAAATGCGGTTTCCCAGACAGTAGCTGCTGTCCAGAAAATAAATGCGGATTGAGTCTGGGATACCGCATTTAGTTTCTGGACAGCAGCTAGTGTCCAAAAACTAAATGCGGATACTGTCTGGGAAACCGCATTTAGTTTGTGGACAGCAGCTGGTGTCCAGAAACTAAAGCGGATTGACTCTGGGAAACCGCATTTATTTTCTGGACAGCAGCTGCTGTCCACAAACTAAATGCGGCTTCCTGGACCCTATCCGCATTTTGTCTGGGAAACAGCATTTAGTTTAGGGACAGCAGCTAGTGTCCAGAAACTAAATGCGGATTTTGTCTGGGAAGCAGCATTTAGTTTAGGGACAGCAGCTAGTGTCCAGAAACTAAATGCGGATTGTGTCTGGGAAACCGCATTTATTTTCTGGACAGCAGATAGTGTCTGGGAAACCGCATTTAGTTTCTAGCTACAGCAGCTAGTGTCCAGAAACTAAATGCGGATTGGGTCTGGGAAACCGCATTTAGTTTCTGGACAGCAGCTAGTGTCCAAAAAATAAATGCGGATTGGGTCTGGGAAACCTCATTTAGTTTCTGGGCAGCAGCTAGTGTCCAGAAGTTAAATGCGGATTTTGTCTGGGCAACCGTATTTAGTTTCTGGACAGCAGCTAGTGACCAGAAACTAAATGCGGATTGGTTCTGGGAAACCACATTTAGTTTCTGGACAGCAGCTAAATTCGTATTGGTTCTGGGAAACCGCATTTAATTTCTGGACAGCAGCTAGTGTCCAGAAACTAAATGCGGATTGTGTCTGGGAAACCGCATTTAGTTTCTGGACAGCAGTTAGTGTCCAGAAACTAAATGCGGATTGGGTCTTTGAAACCGCATTTAGTTTCTGGACAGCAGCTAGTGTCCAGAAACTAAATGCGGATTGGGTCTGGGAAACCTCATTTAGTTTCTGGGCAGCAGCTAGTGTCCAGAAACTAAATGCGGATTTTGTCTGGGTAACCGCATTTAGTTTCTGGACAGCAGCTAGTGACCAGAAACTAAATGCGGATTGGTTCTGGGAAACCACATTTAGTTTCTGGACAGCAGCTAAATTCGTATTGGTTCTGGGAAACCGCATTTAGTTTCTGGACAGCAGCTAGTGTCCAGAAACTAAATACGGATTGGGTCTGCGAAACCGCATTTAGTTTCTGGACAG
Source organism: Eristalis pertinax (assembly GCA_907269125.1). Classification (NCBI taxonomy): domain Eukaryota; kingdom Metazoa; phylum Arthropoda; class Insecta; order Diptera; family Syrphidae; genus Eristalis; species Eristalis pertinax. The sequence goes on along the minus strand of OU026145.1, from coordinate 122,199,357 downwards.
CAGCTAGTGTCCAAAAACTAAATGCGGATACTGTCTGGGAAACCGCATTTAGTTTGTGGACAGCAGCTGGTGTCCAGAAACTAAAGCGGATTGACTCTGGGAAACCGCATTTATTTTCTGGACAGCAGCTGCTGTCCACAAACTAAATGCGGCTTCCTGGACCCTATCCGCATTTAGTTTTTGGACACTAGCTGCTGTCCAGAAACTAAATGCGGTTTCCCAGACACAATCCGCATTTAGTTTCTGGACACTAGCTGCTGTCCAGAAACTAAATGCGGTTGCCCAGACAAAATCCGCATTTAGTTTCTGGACACTAGCTGCTGCCCAGGAACTAAATGAGGTTTCCCAGACCCAATCCGCATTTAGTTTCTGGACACTAGCTGCTGTCCAGAAACTAAATGCGGTTTCCCAGACCCAATCCGCATTTAGTTTCTGGACACTAGCTGCTGTCCAGAAACTAAATGCGGTTTCGCAGACCCAATCCGTATTTAGTTTCTGGACACTAGCTGCTGTCCAGAAACTAAATGCGGTTTCCCAGAACCAATACGAATTTAGCTGCTGTCCAGAAACTAAATGTGGTTTCCCAGAACCAATCCGCATTTAGTTTCTGGTCACTAGCTGCTGTCCAGAAACTAAATGCGGTTACCCAGACAAAATCCGCATTTAGTTTCTGGACACTAGCTGCTGCCCAGAAACTAAATGAGGTTTCCCAGACCCAATCCGCATTTAGTTTCTGGACACTAGCTGCTGTCCAGAAACTAAATGCGGTTTCAAAGACCCAATCCGCATTTAGTTTCTGGACACTAACTGCAGAAACTAAATGCGGTTTCCCAGACACAATCCGCATTTAGTTTCTGGACACTAGCTGCTGTCCAGAAATTAAATGCGGTTTCCCAGAACCAATACGAATTTAGCTGCTGTCCAGAAACTAAATGTGGTTTCCCAGAACCAATCCGCATTTAGTTTCTGGTCACTAGCTGCTGTCCAGAAACTAAATACGGTTGCCCAGACAAAATCCGCATTTAACTTCTGGACACTAGCTGCTGCCCAGAAACTAAATGAGGTTTCCCAGACCCAATCCGCATTTATTTTTTGGACACTAGCTGCTGTCCAGAAACTAAATGCGGTTTCCCAGACCCAATCCGCATTTAGTTTCTGGACACTAGCTGCTGTAGCTAGAAACTAAATGCGGTTTCCCAGACACTATCTGCTGTCCAGAAAATAAATGCGGTTTCCCAGACACAATCCGCATTTAGTTTCTGGACACTAGCTGCTGTCCCTAAACTAAATGCTGCTTCCCAGACAAAATCCGCATTTAGTTTCTGGACACTAGCTGCTGTCCCTAAACTAAATGCTGTTTCCCAGACAAAATCCGCATTTAGTTTCTGGACACTAGCTGCTATCCAGAAACTGAATGCGGTTTCCCAGAACCAATCCGCATTTAGTTTCTGGACACTAGCTGCTGTCCAGAAACTAAATGCGGTTTCCCAGAACCGAACCGCATTTAGTTTCTGGACACTAGCTGCTGTCCAGAAACTAAATGCGGTTTCAAAGACCCAATCCGCATTTAGTTTCTGGACACTAGCTGCTGTTTGCCAGACCCTATCCGCATTTAGATTCTGGACAGTAGCTGCTGTTTGCCAGACCCAATCCGCATTTAGTTTCTGGACACTAGCTGCTGTCCAGAAACTAAATGCGGTTTCCCAGACCCAATCCGCATTTAGTTTCTGGACACTAGCTGCTGTCCAGACACTTAATGCGGTTTCCCAGAACCAATCCGCATTTAGTTTCTGGACACTAGCTGCTGTCCAGAAACTAAATGCGGTTTCCCAGAACCAATCCGCATTTAGTTTCTGGACACTAGCTGCTGTCCAGAAACTAAATGCGGTTTCCCAGAACCGAACCGCATTTAGTTTCTGGACACTAGCTGGTGTCCAGAAACTAAAGCGGATTGACTCTGGGAAACCGCATTTATTTTCTGGACAGCAGCTGCTGTCCACAAACTAAATGCGGCTTCCTGGACCCTATCCGCATTTAGTTTTTGGACACTAGCTGCTGTCCAGAAACTAAATGCGGTTTCCCAGACACAATCCGCATTTAGTTTCTGGACACTAGCTGCTGTCCAGAAACTAAATGCGGTTGCCCAGACAAAATCCGCATTTAGTTTCTGGACACTAGCTGCTGCCCAGGAACTAAATGAGGTTTCCCAGACCCAATCCGCATTTAGTTTCTGGACACTAGCTGCTGTCCAGAAACTAAATGCGGTTTCCCAGACCCAATCCGCATTTAGTTTCTGGACACTAGCTGCTGTCCAGAAACTAAATGCGGTTTCGCAGACCCAATCCGTATTTAGTTTCTGGACACTAGCTGCTGTCCAGAAACTAAATGCGGTTTCCCAGAACCAATACGAATTTAGCTGCTGTCCAGAAACTAAATGTGGTTTCCCAGAACCAATCCGCATTTAGTTTCTGGTCACTAGCTGCTGTCCAGAAACTAAATGCGGTTACCCAGACAAAATCCGCATTTAGTTTCTGGACACTAGCTGCTGCCCAGAAACTAAATGAGGTTTCCCAGACCCAATCCGCATTTAGTTTCTGGACACTAGCTGCTGTCCAGAAACTAAATGCGGTTTCAAAGACCCAATCCGCATTTAGTTTCTGGACACTAACTGCTGTCCAGAAACTAAATGCGGTTTCCCAGACACAATCCGCATTTAGTTTCTGGACACTAGCTGCTGTCCAGAAATTAAATGCGGTTTCCCAGAACCAATACGAATTTAGCTGCTGTCCAGAAACTAAATGTGGTTTCCCAGAACCAATCCGCATTTAGTTTCTGGTCACTAGCTGCTGTCCAGAAACTAAATACGGTTGCCCAGACAAAATCCGCATTTAACTTCTGGACACTAGCTGCTGCCCAGAAACTAAATGAGGTTTCCCAGACCCAATCCGCATTTATTTTTTGGACACTAGCTGCTGTCCAGAAACTAAATGCGGTTTCCCAGACCCAATCCGCATTTAGTTTCTGGACACTAGCTGCTGTAGCTAGAAACTAAATGCGGTTTCCCAGACACTATCTGCTGTCCAGAAAATAAATGCGGTTTCCCAGACACAATCCGCATTTAGTTTCTGGACACTAGCTGCTGTCCCTAAACTAAATGCTGCTTCCCAGACAAAATCCGCATTTAGTTTCTGGACACTAGCTGCTGTCCCTAAACTAAATGCTGTTTCCCAGACAAAATCCGCATTTAGTTTCTGGACACTAGCTGCTGTCGAGAAACTAAATGCGGTTTCCCAGACCCAATCCGCATTTAGTTTCTGGACACTAGCTGCTATCCAGAAACTGAATGCGGTTTCCCAGAACCAATCCGCATTTAGTTTCTGGACACTAGCTGCTGTCCAGAAACTAAATGCGGTTTCCCAGAACCGAACCGCATTTAGTTTCTGGACACTAGCTGCTGTCCAGAAACTAAATGCGGTTTCAAAGACCCAATCCGCATTTAGTTTCTGGACACTAGCTGCTGTTTGCCAGACCCTATCCGCATTTAGATTCTGGACAGTAGCTGCTGTTTGCCAGACCCAATCCGCATTTAGTTTCTGGACACTAGCTGCTGTCCAGAAACTAAATGCGGTTTCCCAGACCCAATCCGCATTTAGTTTCTGGACACTAGCTGCTGTCCAGACACTTAATGCGGTTTCCCAGAACCAATCCGCATTTAGTTTCTGGACACTAGCTGCTGTCCAGAAACTAAATGCGGTTTCCCAGAACCAATCCGCATTTAGTTTCTGGACACTAGCTGCTGTCCAGAAACTAAATGCGGTTTCCCAGAACCGAACCGCATTTAGTTTCTGGACACTAGCTGCTGTCCAGAAACTTAATGCGGTTTCCCAGAAAGAATCCGCATTTAGTTTCTGGACACTAGCTGCTGTCCAGAAACTAAATGCGGTTTCCCAGAACCAATCCGCATTTAGTTTCGGGACACTAGCTGCTGTCCAGAAACTAAATGCGGTTTCCCAGACCCAATCCGCATTTAGTTTCTGGACACTAGCTGCTATCCAGAAACTGAATGCGGTTTCCCAGAACCAATCCGCATTTAGTTTCTGGACACTAGCTGCTGTCCAGAAACTAAATGCGGTTTCAAAGACCCAATCCGCATTTAGTTTCTGGACACTAGCTGCTGTCCAGAAACTAAATGCGGTTTCAAAGACCCAATCCGCATTTAGTTTCTGGACAGTAGCTGCTGTTTGCCAGACCCAATCCGCATTTAGTTTCTGGACACTAGCTGCTGTCCAGAAACGAAATGCGGTTTCCCAGACCCAATCCGCATTTAGTTTCTGGACACTAGCTGCTGTCCAGAAACTTAATGCGGTTTCCCAGAACTAATCCGCATTTAGTTTCTGGACACTAGCTGCTGTCCAGAAACTAAATGCGGTTTCCCAGAACCAATCCGCATTTAGTTTCTGGACACTAGCTGCTGTCCAGAAACTAAATGCGGTTTCCCAGAACCGAACCGCATTTAGTTTCTGGACACTAGCTGCTGTTTCCCAGACAAAATCCGCATTTAGTTTCTGGACACTAGCTGCTGTCGAGAAACTAAATGCGGTTTCCCAGACCCAATCCGCATTTAGTTTCTGGACACTAGCTGCTATCCAGAAACTGAATCCGGTTTCCCAGAACCAATCCGCATTTAGTTTCTGGACACTAGCTGCTGTCCAGAAACTAAATGCGGTTTCCCAGAACCGAACCGCATTTAGTTTCTGGACAGTAGCTGCTGTCCAGAAACTAAATGCGGTTTCAAAGACCCAATCCGCATTTAGTTTCTGGACACTAGCTGTTTCTGGACACTAGCTGCTGTTTGCCAGACCCTATCCGCATTTAGTTTCTGGACAGTAGCTGCTGTTTACCAGAACCAATCCGCATTTAGTTTCTGGACACTAGCTGCTGTAGCTAGAAACTAAATGCGGTTTCCCAGACACTATCTTAGTTTTAGTTTAGTTTAGTTTATTGTCCCAATGTAATAACAAATATATAAGAACAAAAATATAAAAGTGTTTAAATATGCCTCCTAAGATTTCCATGAAGTTATCCCTGCAATGCTGGATTAAACCTTGAAGCGGTAGAAGAGAATCCATGTAAAATGCCAGTCGGCTTACATATACATTATAAATTTAAAGACATTTACACATGCAATATAATTAAGACAATACGAATCTGCGAAGCCTAAGGGCTTTTCTGCAGAAGATTATACATACAATTTTTTAGCATACATTATTGAGTAATTCTTATAATAGATGGGAATATATAATAAATTGTGATTATTGTTAGATTTATTCGAGATTTATGTTGTTCAATAGTACATATTTCTTAATCTCCTTCTTTCTTATATGCACAGCATGAATGTTCCATAGAGCTCGTGGTAGTTGATTAAAGGTAGTTGGTACTGCAAAAGATAATTGTTTTTTTCCGTAGGTGTTGTGTATCCTTGGGATTTTAAGAAGACCTTCCGCTCTTTGTCTCGTGTTGACCTCATGATCAATTGGTTGTTTAAATCGATGATCGGAATACGTTTCATTTATTAAATTAAAGAGAAAACGTTTTTTAATGGTTAATAAACTAAGATCATCTATTGAATGCTGACAATACCTCTCTCCAAATTTTGCACGTAAAAGGATTTTAAATATTCTATTCTGGGCCCTCTGTACCTCCATTATCCTGTATTGCGCTGCGTTCCCCCATGCAATAATTCCGTACTGCAGTATCGACTCCACCAATGAGTAGTATGCTTGCTTTAGGACACTGAATGGGGTATAATTGCTCAGATGATAAAGAGCGTAAGTAGACTGCCGAAGTCGTTTGCATAGATACTTGATGTGGTGATCCCACTTAAAATTGTAGTCTACTTCAACTCCAAGGTATCTATATACGTCAACTGTGTCTATATAATCTGTGCAAGTATCCGTAAGGATCAAAGAATTTGGATTTTTGTGCAAACACTCAAAACTGTGGAACCGTATTTTGATTGGTGTACGAACCATATGGGGTGGCCGAATATGCATTACTTTGGTTTTTTTAACATTAATAATAAGTCCATTATCATGACACCAACGTACAATATTATCAAACTCAGATTGCATAGTCTGAGTAGCACGGTCTATATTTTTGTTGCTCACCACAATAGCCGTATCATCAGCATATTGGAATCCTATGCTATTTTGCAGTACTGATAGCATATCATTCACATAGATAATAAATAGTAGGGGTCCTAGGATAGATCCTTGTGGCACACCCATTTCAACATTTTGCGGGTTACTGAAGCAGTTCGAAATTTTGACCTTAAACTTTCTGTCACATAGATAGCTAGCAAACCAATCCAATATTGCACCTCGGATGCCTATTTTTTCCAGTTTACTGATAGTTCGTTTATGACAAAGTGTGTCGAAGGCCTTTTTAAAATCAATAAAGATTACCAGCGAGTGATGGTTCTTATTTAAATTAGTGTTGATTATGTTTGCAAACTCTTTGAGTAGTTGGTTAACATTTCTGTTTCTCAAGAACCCATACTGATTTTCATTAATGATTTTATACTTGGCAATATAGTCTTGCAATCTGTTTGCCATTACTTCTTCCATTATCTTATCTATCACTGGTAGAATAGAGATTGGACGGTAGTTCGAAGGATCATCTTTTTTTCCTGATTTATATATGGGTCGAACTATTGCTATTTTGAGTGTCTTTCGGGAACCGTCTTTCTTCCAATGACATGTTTACAAGCTGGGTAGTTACCGGTACTAAAGCATTGGCATTGTACTTGAAATCTTTAACTCTGATATTGTCTACCCCAGGAGACTTATTAACACTCATTTTGCTTATAATGTTGCGAATATCACCGTCCGATACATATTCTAGGAACATGGATTGAGTTACACTTGATTCGTTAAAATTTTGTGTTCTTAAGTCACATCTATGAATAATGGACTTAATTTCCTCCGAAAATTGCTTAGCGAATTTATTTGTTATGCTATCTATATTTGTATCTGATTGGAAGTTTCGAGTGATTATTTCATCAATATTGTTAGGCATTTTTCCTAAGATGTTATTTATTAGCCTCCAGGTATTCTTTGGATCTTTTCTGTATTCCGCAAATTTGTTCATGTAGTACTCTGATTTTACATTTTTTATTCTTTTATTGACGTAGTTACGGAAATTTTTGTATAAAGCTTCATAACTCTTGCACCTTCTATTGTTTCTCCATTTGTTATAAAGCTTATCTCTTTCCTTGCATAGATTTATTATTTCGACTGTCATCCACGGATTTTGTTGTTCTCTTTTTCTTATTCTGATATTTATACGAGATTTTTCATAGACTTTATTGAAAGTGTGGACAATCTTTTCATAAAAATCATCAACACTTGTTGCATCTTCTAAAATACTCCAGTCAATCGTCGATAGTAGTTCATGTACTCTATTTTCACTTAGTATAGTTTTTTGCAATGTCTTGCTATGGGAGTTAGTGTCTTTTGGTATACCGCACATTAATGTGTAGTGATCCGATACGTTTGTTTCCACAATAGCTGCATAGATTTTATCATATGAACTTCTTACTAAACAGTGATCGATAGTAGTGCTTGAACCTCTATTTAGATCAACTCTTGTATTATAAAGAGCTAAGTTTTGTAGGCCTTTGGAATTGATCATCTCTAAATATCTCGCTGTGTTTAATTCTTCATCTATCTGAACATCTATGTTTATATTTATGTCTCCCATAACTATGATATTTTGTCTTGCGTTGATTGAGTTTATGTGATTTTCCAATTCTTCGATGAAGTTGCTTTCACTCAGCTTTGGTGGTCGATAAATTGCTAATATGTTTAGTTCTTTTTCGATTACTTTGATTTGAATCTGTATGTTTTCGTAGTGCGTAGTATTATAATCAATTTTTTCATAAGATATTTCTTTTCTTACATACAGTGCAATTCCACCGCCATTTCTATTTTGTCTGTTTACGAATTCTGCGTTGAACCCGTCTAGCTGATAAAAACAGTTCTCCTCATCACAAATATTGGTTTCAGCCAAAATAATTATTTTTACAAAACGAATTACGCTCTTAATGTTACACATAAATAAATCCCAATTTTTCCTTAGTGACCTAATATTTAAATATACACATAGAAATTCTAAATATTCCATCTCATTATTGTTGGTGTCATTAAACGTATTATGTACCCTATAATTGATAGTTGACATTTGAACACACTCATTTGCATAGGCATCATTGATGTCAGCCATATTAGTGATATCGATTTGTTCTGTTGTTTTGACGTGTGACAGAGATCGGTATTATGCTATTTTGTTTACGTCGTCGACATCAGCAATTCGCAGAACTGTTGTGCCTTCGTCTTTGCGTGCCAGAATTTTACCATCTCGGATCCACACAAACTTCCAAGCAACAGTCCTGGCTTTTGTTTTCGCTTGCCATAATAGTTGTTTGTTCGCTGCCGTTAGCTGGCTGTTTATGTAGACCTTGCTGTTTAAAATTTCGGTTTTTTTACTTTCGCTGATGTCGTGCAAATTCAGGTTTAGTTTAGCATTCTTCACTAATAGCGGGCCTTTTACTTTGGCAAAGTGTATCATTTTTTCTTTGCACATTGAATTTGTGAACGATACAACTATTTTTGGTGCTTTTGTGTTTTGTTTTGTGTTCAAGCGGTAGACATTATCAATATCGGTATTATTTATGTCGGTACCAATTGCTCTTGCTACTTCGGTTACCATTTCTGTTAATTTTTCACCTCTTGTGTATGGTACATTTGTTATTTCGATATTGTTTTTGATTATTTGTTGTTCCATTCTGTTTATTTGTCTTTGCATGTTTAATATTATTGTGTCTTTATATTCGCATTGTGATTTTAACTCGTTGATCTGTCCTGTCAGTGCCTGCAAGAGTTCATTGTTTTTGTTGATTGTCTGCGTCATGTCATCGTACCCCTTTGATAGAAACTCCACCGATCTTAAGTATTCCTTCAGCGTTTCCTTAATATCTGTGATGTCTTTTTTAACATCAGCGCTGAGTACTTCAGCAGAGCTAACATTTTCGTTTCTCTCTGCAGGTCTATCTTCTCGAGGAGTTTGATCTCCGGCAGGACGTGAACGGCAATATTGGCACTTCCAGGACTTCTTCTGGTCGGTGGACATCCCCCTGAAAGTTCTGGCTGTGATGGTTGTACAGCCGAAATGCAACTTCCTGGTACAAGAGGAGCACCTTACACAGTCATTGTCGCTGAAGATTTCTTCCTCACAGTTTCCGCACCTCACCATTTTTGTTTTTTTTATTACGGAGGAAAATATACTCGTATATAGGAAAATTAAGAAATAAATCTAGTTACCACCTTTGCTTTTTTATTTTTTAACTTGAGTTATCACTATATTATTATATATGTACACTTATAGAAGACGTCTTTACGCTTCAAGAATTACTTTGCTATCTGCACAGCACCTAGTGTCCAGAAACTAGTGTCCCAGACCCAATCCGCATTTAGTTTCTTTACACTAGCTGCTGTCCAGAAACTAAATGCGGTTTCCCAGACACTAGCTGCTGTCCAGAAAATAAATGCGGTTTCCCAGACTCAATCCGCTTTAGTTTCTGGACACCATCTGCTGTCCACAAACTGAATGCGGTTTCCCAGACAGTATCCGCATTTAGTTTTTGGACACTAGCTGTTGTCCAGAAACTAAATGCGGTTTCCCAGACAGTAGCTGCTGTCCACAAAATGAATGCGTTATCCCAGACTCAATCCGCATTTAGTTTCTGGACACCAGCTGCTGTTTGCCAGACCCAATCCGCATTTAGTTTCTGGACACTAGCTGCTGTCCGGAAACTAAATGCGGTTTCTCAGACCCAATCCGCATTTAGTTTCTGGACAGTAGCTGCTGTCCAGAAACTAAATGCGGTTTCCCAGATCCAATCCGCATTTAGTTTCTGGACACTAACTGCTGTTTGCCAGACCCTATCCGCATTTAGATTCTGGACAGTAGCTGCTGTTTGCCAGACCCAATCCGCATTTAGTTTCTGGACACTAGCTGCTGTCCAGAAACTAAATGCGGTTTAACAGACACAATCCGCATTTAGTTTCTGGACACTAGGTGCTGCCCAGAAACTATATGTGGTTTCCCAGACCCAATCCGCATTTAGTTTCTGGACACTAGCTGCTATCCAGAAACTAAATGCGGTTTCCCAGTCCCAATCCGGACACTAGCTGCTGTCCAGAAACTAAATGCGGTTTACCAGAACCAATCCGCATTTAGTTTCTGGACACTAGCTGCTGTAGCTAGAAACTAAATGCGTTTTCCCAGACACTAGCTGCTGTCCAGAAAATAAATGCGGTTTCCCAGACTCAATCCGCATTTAGTTTTTGGACACTAGCTGCTGTCAGACACAATCCGCATTTAGTTTCTGGACACTAACTGCTGGCCAGAAACTAAATGCGGTTTCCCAGAGACTAGCTGCTGTCCAGAAAATAAATGCGGTATCCCAGACTCAATCCGCATTTAGTTTCTGGACACTAGCTGCTGTCCAGAAACTAAATGTGGTTTCCCAGACCCAATCCGCATTTAGTTTCTCGACACTAGCTGCTGTTTGCCAGACCCAATCCGCATTTAGTTTCTTTATACTAGCTGCTGTCCAGAAACTAAATGCGGTTTCCCAGACACTAGCTGCTGTCCAGAAAATAAATGCGGTATCCCAGACTCAATCCGCATTTAGTTTCTGGAGACTAGCTGCTGTCCAGAAACTAAATGCTGTTTCCCAGACCCTATCCGCATTTAGTTTCATAGAACCACTCCGCATTTAGTTTCGGGACACTAGCTGCTGTCCAGAAACTAAATGCGGTTTCAAAGACCCAATCCGCATTTAGTTTCTCGACACTAGCTGCTGTTTGCCAGACCCAATCCGCATTTAGTTTCTTTATACTAGCTGCTGTCCAGAAACTAAATGCTGTTTCCCAGACCCTATCCGCATTTAGTTTCCCAGACTCAATCCGCATTTAGTTTCTGGACACCATCTGCTGTCCACAAACTAAATGCGGTTTCCCAGACAGTATCCGCATTTAGTTTTTGGACACTAGCTGCTGTCAGACACAATCCGCATTTAGTTTCTGGACACTAACTGCTGGCCAGAAACTAAATGCGGTTTCTCAGACACTAGCTGCTGTCCAGAAAATAAATGCGGTATCCCAGACTCAATCCGCATTTAGTTTCTGGACACCAGCTGCTGTCCACAAACTAAATGCGGTTTCCTGGACCCTATCCGCATTTAGTTTTTGGACACTAGCTGCTGTCCAGAAACTAAATGCTGTTTCCCAGACCCTATCCGCATTTAGTTTCTGGACACTAGCTGCTGTCCAGAAACTAAATGCGGTTTCCCAGACCCTATCCGCATTTGATTGATTGATTGATTGATTATTTATTGTCTTCATAAAGATATTTACAATTTAAAAAAATAAAATTCGTTATCTTCTATGCCTCCCAACGTCTCCATGGAGTTATCTCTTCAATGCTAGATGGAACCTTGAAGCGGTAGAGGAGAGTCCATGTAAGATATCGGTTAGCATTCGGAGATTATTTAAAACATTTAAACTAAAATTACATAACATGACAATATGGAATCTGCGAAGCCTAGAGGCTTTTCTGCAGAATATTATTCAAAAGGAATTTACATTTAGTTGTGAGTAATTCTTATTTGTTTTGGGAACACAAATTAATTCATTATACAATTTTAAAGATTAACATTATTTAATAAGACATAGTTTTTTATTTTTTGTTTTCGTGTGTGTATCGGTTGGATATTCCATAGAGAGCGAGGAAGTTGATTGTATATGGTTGGAACCACAAAGGAAAGTTGTCGTCTTCCATATGAGTTGTGGATCCTAGGGATCTTCAAGAGTCCATTTGCGCTTTGTCTGGTGTTGACACAATGGTCGATCGGATGTTTGAATAGTGTGTCGTTGTACGTCTCGTTGATTACATTGAAAAGAAAAAGTTTTTTTACATTTAATATATTTAAGTTCTCGCTTAGATTACACATATTTTCGACATAACAAGTACAATTCTTGGCTCGCCAGAGAATCTTGAATACTCTATTTTGAATCCTTTGAAGTTCCATTATTCTATGTTGCGCTGCATTACCCCACGCCGTTATTCCGTACTGAAGTATCGACTCCACTAGATAGTAGTACTTCAAACGACGTGTGGTTGCTCAGGTGGTATAGAGCATATGTCGACTGCCGAAGTCGCCTGCATAAGTACCTTATGTGGTAGTCCCACTTAAAGTTGCAGTTTACTTCCACGCTGAGATATCGATACACGTTAACTGCATCAATATATTCTGCGCAGTCATCTGTCTCAGGTGCTTGATGAGACCTGTGCAGGCACTCGAAACTATGGAACTTTATCTTTATTGCTGTTCTTATTATGTGATGTGGACGAATATGCATGACCTTGGTTTTCTTCGAGTTTATAACAAGACCATTATCGTGACACCATCGCAGAATATTATCGAACTCTGATTGCATTGTTTGAGTGGCAATGTTAATATCTTTGTGGCTCACAATTATGGCCGTATCATCAGCATATTGAAAACCGACGCTCTTTTTCAACACAGACAGCATATCGTTTACATATATGATGAATAGGAGAGGTCCTAAAGTCGACCCTTGAGGTACACCAAATTCAACATTTTGCAAATTACTATAGCTGTTCGATATTTTAACTCTGAAATCTCTATTCCGAAGATAGCTCGCAAACTAGTCCAATGTTCGACCACGAATTCCTATCTTCTCCAGCATTTTGATGATGTTGGTGTGGCAAAGTGTGTCAAAAGCTTTCTTGAAGTCTAGAAAGATCACCAGCGAGTGGAAGTTCTTATTGAGATTGCTGTTTATAAAATTGGCAAATTCACTCAGTAGTTGATTTACATTTCGGTTTCTGAGGAAACCATACTGGTTCTTATTTATAATCTGGTATTTGGCAATATAATCTTGCAACCTTCTCGCTATTACTTCTTCCAACACCTTATCAATCGCTGGTAGTATTGAGATAGGACGGTAGTTCGAGACATCGGATTTTGTCCCGGAGTTTTTGGACACTAGCTGCTGTCCAGAAACTAAATGCGGTTTCCCAGACCCTATCCGCATTTAGTTTCTGAACACTAGCTGCTGTCCAGAAACTACATGCGGTTTCCCAGACCCTATCCGCATTTAGTTTCTAGACACTAGCTGCTGTCCAGAAACTACATGCGGTTTCTCAGACCCAATCCGCATTTAGTTTCTGGACACTAGCTGCTGTCCAAAAACTACATGCGGTTTCTCAGACCGAATCCGCATTTAGTTTTTTAGCACTAGCTGCTGTCCAGAAACTAAATGTGGCTTACTTAACCCAATCTGCCTTTAGTTTCTGGACACTAGCTGCTGTGGTTTTCCAGACCCAATCCGCAATTAGTTTCTGGGCACTAGCTGCTGCCCAGAACCTAAATGCGGTTTTCCAGACCCAATCTGCATTTAGTTTCTGGACACTAGCTGCTCTCCAGAAACTAAATGCGGTTTCCCAGAATCAAACCAAATCAACCACCCCTATTATATTATATAATAAACTTATCACTTAGTCAATGTGTATTAAATGCAAAATTTGTGCTTGGGTTGATTCGGAAATTGGCTGTCTTCTCCTCCTAGTCGTTGGACTTCATTCGTAGCGAACCATACGTCAATGATCCTTAAAACAATTCCACGATATGCTTGGAACTATATCGTTTCGGAATCAAATCCAGCGGTTTGTGCATCTCGCGGTTTATTACCATCGGTGATAACCAACATCCACTTTGAAATATGACAATCGCGTTCGGGAGTGAAAGTAAGTTGCTTGTAAATGATCATACACTACCAAATAAGTCGGAGTTGCTACGGTATACACCATTCTTGGATTCGAATGGACTCTTACGAGTTGGAGGGCGCATTCGGCATGCCAATGTCGGATTTAGCATAAAACATCCAAAAATTCTGCCCAATAATCAGCTGCCACTTATTTATTACATCCATCATGTTTATTTACATCCAGGGGTCTCGGAAACGTTTGTCATCGTTCGTCCGTAGTTCTGGATCCTGGGTAGCAGAAACCTAGTACGTAAAGTTGTAAGGTACGTGTTACAACGTGAAACGACAATAGCACAGTTGATGGAGACTTACCACGTCTACGTGTAACACCGGCCAGACCATTCACAAACACCTAGTGTGATTATGCTGGACTCTTTACTATAAAGATGTCTAGAACTCGAAACACAAAAATTTCAAGGGATAAATTGCTCTGTTCGTTTGTTTTTCACCTAAGGCCCTTCATGTGGAAATGGTAAGTGACCTAACCACGAATGCCTTCAGATGATTTGTTGTTCGACGCAGGAAGCCATCAAATGTGTACAGCGACAATGGCACTAATTTTCATAGTGACCGACGGTGTTTGAACGAAATGCAACGGGCTGTGTTATCGACTACTCACATGGACGAAGTTCTGGCGGCTATGGCAAAGGATGAGATAACATGGCACTTTATACCCCCTTCCTCTCCACACTTGGCGGTTTATGGGAGGCAGGAGTAAAATTTGTGAAACTCCATTTACGGGTGATTGGTTTCTCAATACTGACTTTTGAGGAGATATGCACCGTACTTTGTCAGATTGATCCCCAAGATATTAATCCTCTAAAACCTGCTCACTTTCTTATAGGGAAACCCTTCACTGCAGTTCCAGAGCCGAATTGTAACAATGTACCGCCCAACAGACACATTGGAAATTACTTCAGGTCCATGGTTCAAGGGTTTTGGCGTAGGTGTCACGTGGAATACATTACAGAGCTCGCGGTCGGCGTTGTGGTGGTGATCCGAGAAACAACAATTTACCCACAGGGAAATGGTTACTCGGTCGAATAGAGAAGATTCATCGAGGTGCAGATAACCGCGCTCGTATTGCAACAGTTCGGACATCTAGGCGATCATTTCTTCGCCCAATTACGAAACTCGCCAAGTTACCCTCTACATGCTGAACCTGCGTTGGTCCAGGGGGGTCGTTATGTTTGAGACCTAATTTATAATTTATTCAATTTCCTTTAATTGTATTACATATTTTTTGATTGCCTTTGTACACAGTTTTTATAAGATTATTTGTAAAGCTGTTCAATTGAGTCACTGTACTGCATGTAACTTCATGTATTACAATTTATTGTCTATCTCTTTCACTCTGTCGCAAAAACATTTGATACCGTGGTGTTGAAAGACAAAACTGCTAGTGCACTAACAACTAATTAGTGGTGAATTGCATTTTGTGCATAATGAGGTATATGGTATGATCCGATCATCCGATGACTCGTTCACTTGGATGGCAATCGCAGCCGCATCAACACCAAGGGTAATTACTTGTTCGTTTGTGCATAACTCGTTACACATTGTTTTGCATATTGGTACTGTGTTGCTAATTATCCATTATTACACAAATTGTGAACAAATCAAGAATTTTCTTCCAAATAAAATGATTGTTTCTTTTTTCGTGCGTTTTCAAACACAGGCCTCATTCATATAAGGAAATACTCAACAAAGAACAAAGAAAACTTAAGAATGCTAACAACCTTTCATACAGGCAATTGTGGCCTTAATTACCACCTTAACAATTTAAACCTGTGTCAAGACAAGGTCTGTCGGCTTTGCCTCGAAGAGGATGAAACTTCTGAGCACATTTTTTGCTAATTTCCGGCACTAATATGGTTAAGGAAAAGTATCGTCTCAACTCATTTCAGTGGGCTTAAAAAACTCCACTACTAAAGACTTACTAGCTTGCATGAGGGACAACCCTCCGATACAATAGATCCATCCTGGTCGCGCTGTCGTTGCCTACACGGCATGGTTTGTAGAAGAGGAAAAAAAAATATAAACAGTACTTACCCATTAACGAACGAATGTGCTTTCGTTGTGGCTTCTTCAGAATTTACCTTGATCACAAAAATGTACTAATAACAATTTTAAAGGAAAAACAAAAGCATTGAAGTCAAACTTTTTTCATTTTATTTTATTTAAACTACAAGTGTTAATCTAGAAACGTATGAGTACAATTTATCGTTTTTTTTCTTGCATATAATTGCTGTTTTTAACTTTTACTCGTTATTGTTTATGAATACTACGTACTTATCCAAAATTTTAATGGTTTATGCATTAAATGTGTACAATATTTTCAATTTTTTTTTTATTTGGTTTCCGTTCTTAATACTACGTGCCTAATATAGTTAGGGAATGCAATTATATTACAGATGTACATATGTTAAACTGCATTTTATTTTCATTATTAAACTATGACAGTCTTACATTTTCATTAATTCTAACAATATTCATTATAAATTGATTTTAATTCATACAAAAAGGTAAATAGATATTTTTGTATTTTTATCAAACTAGATATTTAAGTCAAACTAGACTAGTTTATAGAATAAACAATTTTATTATTATATTTATTATATTATAAGTGAATTTGCATATTTTCGTGATACATCTGCTTTAGACGACGAGGTAAATTATATTCCCAAATTAAATATTAATTTAATATACTCTATACTCGAATTTGCAATAACTTTCTGCTTGAATTCATTAAATTTTTCATATGTATACATTTATTTTCTTATCGGAATGACAGTGTGTGTAGTGAGTTGGTCGAGTAGGTCGTTGGAATATGTGAGGACTCATTTTAGTTGACAGTGTGAGAATTATCGTACCACAAATTTTCAGAAACACAATAGCATGTATAAGTAAAGAAGATATTCAATTATTAACCAATTTAAGCGAATAAAATCTAAATTTCAACTACCAAAGATTCAAATGGTCAGAAAAAATAAAATACTTTAATTACGCAGACCCATTCATTGTAAAACAGAGAAACAACATTAACTTTTAAAAAACGATTTGTATGAAATAAAACAAAATGTAAGCACTAACCAATTAACACCATAATATAACCCCCAACACACAAAATGGGCGGAAGACGTTAGTAACTGGTGGAATAAAAGCATTTTATGCCCACAACTTGCACTATTAATGCACGGAAACACATCAGTAGGCAAATCCACATTAATAGAAGAACTAACAAATAATACTAACATATACTATCCAGATGAAGGAAAATGTTTTATGAACGGATTTCAAGAAGATATAGTCATAAGTCATTATTTCAAACAACTATCACGTTACAGATATAAGAATCAATATATCCGTAGGCCAGTACGTTTAAATGTATCAACAACTTCAATAAAATATTATACAATCAGAAAAAAATACAATTATACTTTTTACCACACCGCCGGTTTCGAAACAAAAATCGAAGAAGAACTTGCTGCAGATCCTATAGATTTATTTATTAAGAATTATTTTTCCAAACAGGAGGTAACCTCGATAACCTACGTAAACAATACGGATACGCAAGACGATGCCAATCAAAAATGTTTACAAAGAACTTCAGATGTATATATTACGAAATAATGTGCTCAGACACAACCAACAAAACAAACAATATTAATCGCATTAACAGATGAGAAGGGAGACCCAATAGTAAAATTTAACGTACAAACATGGTACAATAATATCAAACAATCTAGACTACAAAGATTTCAAACTAATGTACCGATACACAACAAACCATGATCCCAACAGTACAACAGGCCAATCAACATCTCTAAGTTGGGGTACCATAGGAGCAGCAGAAAATGCAGCAGTGAAATCAATGCATACAAGAACAAAACTCAGCACATCAGACTGTTACAATGGCAGTAGCTGTCGAAGCAAATAAATTACTACAAGACAAAAACACAACAGTTATCAAAAAAATAATAAAAGATGTAAAGTAATAGAAATTGCACCGTTAATGTGGTTCCAACATATAGACAAAGACCCCACTAACATAATACAATTGAAATATTTACATACTATAAAATTCAATTCTTAGGACCTTATGTAGAAAATCACTATCAACAATTTCAGATTCCGATACTATGGATACAGAAGATACTACAAACGTAGTTATTAGGACATTCCGGAACAGCAAAGAACTCATCATACTACCTGTTACGATTCGGTGTGAACTTGTGTCTACTTTTCCCTCTAAAGAATTTAACACCACCTTGGCGTGAGAAATGGACAAACGCATCATATCTCTTTAACGCTTCTGATTAATACATTCTAGTCTCTCTCTCTCTTTTGCCGCGCTCCTCAACAAAAAGTATCTTAGAAAAATTAATAAAGAGTTAAAAAGAAATCTATTTCCGTTTAAATTTTGGTTAAATAATTTTATGGTAACTTGCTAAATAATAAACGGTGCTCAAAAATCGTAATACTACTCATTAACATTATTCAATCGATGGCCAATGTACATCTTCCTATACCTATCCAAAACAGAATTACTAAACCCAACATGTGACAAAGCTTTGGACCTATTAACATGGTTTACAATCATGATTTCACTATATCCAATAATATTAACAAAATTTTCGGAATACTTAATAAAAATTAAAAACACATCCGCACAGTCGACTACCCTATCAGAACCACATCAGAACCAAGAAGTGCTATACCTCAATAAAGAAAGTACGCCAGGGGGCGTTTGCTTTGCTTTGAACAAGAAAACTCTACAGTGAATGCTGATAAGAAAACCCGCAATCGGTAAGTAAAAAGCTTAAATCGTAGGAACATATGATATACTCCTACGCGTACGACATAAGCAAGTATGTACGCGTGGATTACGTCGAAGTTTCCGACGACAACCACAATTCCCATAAATTGGAATAAATAATCAAATTACCTTTTAAAGAATCATGTTGTAATATTTTTCACAGCGGAAATTAAGAGAATCGTATTGCAACATTTTTCCTACCATAAATTCAGTGTCTAGACTTTAAGAGAATCATATTGCAAAATTTTTTCCCAGCGGAAATTTAACTTACAGAAATATGATGATCTTATTTCGGTAAATTGAAATTTCGCTGTAGCCAGAAGAACAACGTGAGAATGCAATTTAAGCAATTTTGATGTGAAGTTTATTAAAAATGATTGTTAAGTTAGTCTCCAGTTAGAACTCAATGAAGAAGGTCGTAAGATCTCGAAGTAGAAAATTAAAAAATTGTGTTTTTTTTATTTTTCTTCCGAACTACCGTTGTTTAAGTCGTGCGAATGGTATGAAAATATGAAAAATAAAGTTTGGTACCCGAACAATAGATTATTTTGGGACAGTATGAAAAAATGTCAATTTGTGGTCACCAAAATGTAAGTGTACAATACAAGCAAAACTCGTATAAATATGGAATTCAAGTTGGAGACAGCCCTATCAAATTATAATTTTTTTCTTAGTCATTTTGAATTAATTAATTTTATTCATGTCATATATTAACTTTCTCCTTTTTATTTTTCAGAAGAAATGGACTCTATCATAGCAGAAATGAACAGATTCTTCACCAAGTTCGAGGCATAGAATTGAGATCAGGGTGATCTCATGATCAACCCACCACTTAAGAGAGCTAGAGGAGCACCCAGAATTCAGGATGCTACGCATACTTATCCACATATGCATATGAACCAACGAACTTCTTAAACGATCAAGACTCTTGATTGCGTCCGAATTAGCTGCCAACAATAATCTTCAGAATAAATATAAATTCAATTGAGGAGGAACTTCGCGAATTAAATACAATACCATGGTGTTTGGCACACCAATATGTTCGGCAGCAAAAGATAAGAACACGCACTTTTTTGCGTATTTTGTATTTGTATAAAATGACGATCAAATTTTAATTCGACATCAGTCAGCTACAATATGGATCCATCAGCAGTAAAGGCAGCATAGCTTGTGGTGTAAACTTTCACTGTTTGTTGTTATTTTACTAAAGTATCGCATTCGCAATGGTACCCAAAAACTAGAGATTGGCTTGTGGTGTAAACTTCCGCTGTTTGTTATTTTACTAAAGGGAAGTATACGCAACTTGAAATTCGAAAACCGCAAAGTACAAGGTAGATTTGGATGGTTCTGGCTCACTTAACCCTTGATGGAAATTTCCAAAACACGTTTTAGTGTGCATTAGTTACTGCTTATCACTTTTCTCGGTAGTTCTGTGCAATAAAACGCAGCTGTCAAAACAAAAGGAAAAACAATACTGTTATCTTAGCAGATTTGAACTGATCATTCCTCTTTATCTTGTGTTTGGGTAAACGTGCAAGCTCTTTGGTAAAGTAGCTTGTATTTTTGATATACATATAAAAGTGACAAAAAGTGTAATAAAGGTTTGTTTTAATTGTTGTATTTATTTCCTTTGCAAGCAAAATCGAAAAAACTGTTTTTAGCCCACAAAACGATTTGACGGAAATTTACATCACTATGCAGTAACACATTTTGTGTACTTGTGGCAAAATTAAATTTTGCAATCAATTGTTATCTTATTATATTTTTAGAAAATATGGATCATAGAAATATAAAAGCTTATTAGGCTCAATTAGAAGACGGTTATCTATCAGAAGATGATTTTGATACCGAAAATTCTGACGACGAGAACCATAATGCAAAAGAAATTGCAAGAATATTGCAGGAGGAAACTGACGATGATGATGAGGTAGATAAAACTGCTCATCCTCTCTCTCATATAGAAGAGGACACAACGGAAAACCAGGGACTTTCTTGGCGCGACAAGGAAATGTTGTTGTTCGCTTGCTTCGTGAATTACCAAAAATGCAGAACCATATCATATATTTTGATATTTTGTATATTTCCCCACAATTAGTATATTTTTTGACTGAGCAAGGCGTTCATACTGTGGGAACTGTGCAAGTAAACAGAATTCCGAATAATGAATTGCCAGAAAAAAAAGAATTCATGAAGAAATGTGTACCAAGGGGAAGTTATGAAGAGAGAGCTTCTACGCATGATGGCATAGATGTGAGTTGTG
The DNA here is from genome assembly GCA_907269125.1 of Eristalis pertinax. Classification (NCBI taxonomy): domain Eukaryota; kingdom Metazoa; phylum Arthropoda; class Insecta; order Diptera; family Syrphidae; genus Eristalis; species Eristalis pertinax. Next base: position 122,178,362 of record OU026145.1, on the reverse strand, counting down.
TAGCTTGGAAGGACAATTAGGTAGTATCCCTGTTATCTACGTTTGCTGGAGCACTGCCTGTGGCTGAAATTAAAAGATATGACAAAACCAAAAAAGAAAAAAATTGGTATAACTTGCCCTTTTATTGTCCAAGAATACAATAAACACATGGGGGAGTAGACCTCACAGACCACCACACAGTTTTTTGGGAAGAAACCACATAATAATGAGGTCTAAAAAATGGTACTTGCTTATTTTTTTTCATGTTTGATTTAGCAGTTATCAATTCTTGGATTATCTACAAAAAAAAATGCTCGGGAAGGAAATCAAACAACAAAGAGTCTGCTTACGTCAAATTTCCAATTCAGAAACGGACTGGCCATTGTGCTATGTAAGAAAGGAAGCATTAGATGCAAAAATTGGTCGTCCAAGCAGCAGTACCATTGAACAAAAATTATAAGCAAAAAGAAGAAAAGCTTCTGCAGCTCCTCCACCTCCTAAGGACATAAGAAAAGATGCTTTCGAACATTGGCCTCAAGTTAGCAGATCACTCAGGTGCAAATACCCAGGATGCAAAGGATATTCCACAATCTCATGCAGTAAATGCGGAATTAATCTGTGCCTTAATAAAAATAATAATTGTTTTTTGAACTACCATCAGAAAAAAAAAAGTGATACAAAGACGTTTTATTTATATTTGCATGATGATGGAAATTTCCATCATACTGTTTTTACTTGTTTTATACTATTTATTTATAAGGGGAATTTTCATAATATTTTTTCTTTAATCTGGAGCTCAATTTACATCACTGAGATTTTTTTCAGAGAAAAAGAAAAAAATCATGCAAGGAAGGGTTAAAGGTTGTGGTCGTTGTGGTCTTTCTTATCAGTAGTTTCCAAGTAGCATGAAGAGTTTCTGTGTTGGGTGATTTCAGTAGGAGTGTGCTGTGTGGTTGATAAGGAAGTTGAGCATTGTTTTAACATTGGAGGTGGCTGGTCTGGTTTGATATTACTATTTAGGGATGCATTTGATATGAGGTTGCTAGTGACCTAGTTGTCGGCTGCTGTGCGGTCAGTGATCCATATTTTCAGCGTTGCGTAACATTTGATATATGATTGCGTAATATTGGATATGAGTATTTTTTATAGATATTGTTGTGCGGTTTATTGAGAATATGATACAACATAAGGAAAATTTTGTTTAGTAGATAACAACAATCATATAAATAGGAAACCCTCTGTTCATGAGCGCATAGTGAACGCATCATCGCGTCAGTTACGCTGTGCGAAGTGTTACAAAGTTGAATATTCTTTGTGAATCAGCGGTAAGACAAGTGTGAGGTAATAGTACCTAGATGTCTAGAACAAGATCAGCAAGAAAATGTATCGTTGTGAAATATGTGAAAGAGAGTTTTGGGATAAATCATCTTTTCTCCGTCATACAAAATTAAATCGGTGTGGCTGGCTATAAGAAAAGAATGAGGACGCTTTCAAGAACCGAATCAAAACATTTTCGATTTCTAACAATGATGATAGTATATTGAATGTGGATAAATTATTTGAAAAAAATATGGGTGTGATTACGGAGCTATTAGAAAATGAACTTGTAATTTTGAAAGCTTTTAAATTTAACATGGTATAATAGTTTACTTATAATGTGCTGGCACCCTCTCTTCCTGAATTGTTAAACTTATTCAATTCTATAAAAATACAAAAACGCCGTCTGTCCGCGAACACGGACTACGCGAAAGGAAGAAAGGAAGAAAGGAGGCCATCGTTCTTTTTGGATTGAGTCAAGAAAAGGAAAATATGTGTATCAGGAGATCAAAGAAAAACACGTGCATCATTTATTATATTATCTTTTAAAAATAAATTGAAGAAAAGAATCTCTTTTTTTGTCTTTTAAATAGAAAGAAAGTAGATTACAATGGAGATATTTTCCGAATTTGTGAAACATAATGAAGATAACAATGAGATGATCATAGATGTAAAAAGTATGCAAGCCAAAATGTACACGATTATGGATAAAGATAATATACCGGAAAATTTAAATACTATGATCAATGACATTGTTGCGGTGAACGCGCCCTTAGACAATAGCTATTTTACCCCATCCACACCGAGGTGGCGTTATCAGTCCTCGAGTAGGTATTATTCTGTCAAACAAACAAACAAAAAAAGTACATATGTATTTATTAAATTGAATATCGGCGTCGCCATGTGGAGACGGCCTTTGAGGCTAAATTAATAGTTAAGCGAAGAAAACCCAAGTCCAAATATATTGTAACACCAAGTAAGTAGTTTGTAACATATGAAATAATGAATTGTAACTGAATTTCTATTTTAATAAAGATTTTGTAACGCAACGAAACGAAAACAAGTCGTTCGTTAATTTAAAAGCTGTGGTTGCAGCTGCTCGCTGCAACAGACATCAAGATCAAATTAGAAGAATTCCAAGAAAAAGATAGCGGATGGGCTTTACTATCGATTCTAAGAATCGAAATAAACATTAATAAATACGAACCGATTCGAGGTTCTTCATATTTTCGGTTACCAACGTAGATATGAGTTAAAAAAGCCTGTATAAACATCCAGAACGCCGATGAATATTGTTTTAAGTGGGCTATTATATCTGCTTTGGATAATGAGGTTACATGTAATTCTCATAGACCCTCATCATACAAAATAAACGATATAACAAGTGAAATTATAAAAGTTGATGATGAAATTATTTCCTTTAAAGATATGGAATTTCCTCTTAAGATACACAAATTTTTGAGATAAATAACCCAAACATCAGCGTAAGCGTTTTTGGTTATGAAATCAATAAGAAGCAGAAATGTGATATAATTGGACCCTACTATCATACACATGAAGGAGAGACAAGACATATTAACTTGCTCTATTGCGAAAGTTATGATGGTGAACAAACTCATTATGTTTACATCAAAAATATATCACGATTATTACGCAAAGCATCAAAATCGAATCCATCTCTTTATGGTTGCTTACAACAGTTTCGCAACGAGTCCGATCTAGAACAGCATACAAGTGAATGTCGTAAAAGGAAGTAATATGCTCACTTTTTCCAAATACAACAGACAATTGCAAGTTCCATTTACTGTGTATGCAGACTTTGAGTCCATTCTATGTCCCATGCGTCATTCCTTATCAAATCCAGAAACTTCATCAACAACTGATGTACACATACCATGTGCATTTTCTTATCACATAAAGTGTTCGTTTGATGATCAGCTGAATCAGCATAGAACATTTGTTGGTAAGAAATTATTATAACAACACATAATAAATTGCATAAATTGATTTATTATTGTTTTCGCGAGAACTTAGCTGAAGATCTGAAATGTATCTATAAGAAAGTCTTTATGAATCCAAAACCGATGATTAAACTAACACAGCATAGTTTTAACCAGAAGTAAGAGTAAGAGATCACTGTCACTTCACTGGTGCATATAGAGGACCAGCACATTCAAAGTGTAATTAAGGGTTTAGAATACCAAATTTTTTTCCAATTTTTTTACATAATTTTTCGGGTTATGACTGTCATCTGTTTGTGAAAGGTTTAAGTACTATTAATGGCACAGTAAATATAATTCCATTTAATAAAGAAAATTATATTTCACTATCTAAGAGTGTATATAAATGAAAATAGCACCTTTGAAATGCGATTTTTAGATTCATTTCGATTTTTACCATCTAGTATAGACTCGTTAGCGAAAAATTTGTCAGAAGGTAGAAGAAAAAAATTTGTTTCAATGCTTTATTTTTATCTAATTCTTAAGTGTAGATATTTCGATTAGTAAATAATCTATGGTCTTGGGGAAAAAACCCTCCACCATCAGGACAGCTTCCATTGCTTGTAGTAAGCATACCAAGGCTCTGTATTTGTTGAAGTCCCGCTTTTCAACAACTTCCTTAAGAATTGCTTTGGTTTGTCCTACGAGATCAGGATAGTCCCAAGTTTTCTTCTCGAAGTCCTAGATGAACATGATGTGTTTATTGAAGATGTAAATGTTACTGCTGCTTGCAACGAATTACTTTTTAAAGTGAATGACTCTAAACACTTACATCTAATATGCATTCTTCTAAGCAGAGAAAGAAAAAAAATTTTGTTCTCACCACAAAAAAAATTAAGTCCTATGTTAACAAATCCATCACTACCAGTGGACAACCAGTCCCAACTATCCTTATCACAAACGATCCTCTGTGAACAAAAATTCCACCCTTAACGCACTCAATCATAATGGATCCCTTAAAGGAATTAGAAGACTTGGAATACAGTTTTAATAAGGAAACAGTTAAACTTCAAAGCCTCGTTAAAGGGATTGCATATCCTATTGAAAATATTAGGATATCCAAAACAAAATATGGAGATGGCATTTTATGTGAGTTAGCAGAATTCCAGGTAAGTCATATTAGAGATATACGTATATGAAAAAAAAAATTCATATTAAACATTTTTCTTCACACAGGTTTACCTCCCATCAAGGTACAACGTTATGTCAAAGGAAACAATGGAAGCGATAAATGAAAAGGGGTATACGTTAACGAAAAATTGTAAAGAATACGACAAAATAAAAAAAGAAATAAGCAATTAAATATAAATTTGTTGTAGAATGCAAATGTTTTTAATTAATTTAAGTTGTACAGAAATTTTAGATAGAGATGTCCGCAGTTAAAAGAGGTATAGTTTTGATATTGACTATAGTTGTATTGAATGTTTTTTCCACCCAAATATTTAATGATCTCTGTTGGTGGTTGTAGGTTACCGAAGCTATCGAAATATCCTTTGTGATTTTTGTTCTTGTTATATCCCAATGTGTGCCGGAACCGAAAGAGGAATCCAAATTAACGATGCCACATTCCCTTTGATGTGATCGTTTCGGTAGATTATCAAGCATGAAGACACCTCTGAAATGTGGTAAGAACTTGGCGTATTTCATTAAATCTCTATCGGTAAGTGCTCGTCTGGGTAGGTTCCTTAAAAGTTTTTTTCCTCAGGACTATAAAATAAACCATAACCCTTTTTGTATGATTTAAGTTATAATCCTTTACCCAAAGCAATGGCTTCCATAGTTTTATTATGACGATTTGATTCATCAAGTTGTTTTCTAGCAGATTTAGTTTCGTTTATCGCCTTAAAAATAGAGCTTCCACCTGATGCTAGAGCCCCCAATGCTCCAAGCGCTGATAGAATGGGCACTAGAGGAAGAAAACCTCCAATTTTAGGAATCGGTATTACACGTGGAATTTGCACTGATGATTTCTTTCTCTTAAATATGTTTCCTATTGTCTTTCCAGCAATTTGTATTGCCTCTTGAATGTCCTTAGGTTTGTGTTTACGTAAAGTCCTTGTAGCTATTCGTATAGCTTCATTGAAGATATACTTTTTGTTGTTCTAGTTTTCTTAAGCTTGCTCATAGTATTACCCATACCGAATTTTACTTAAGCTTTCATTGCATTAGTCACAAACCATGCGTTTGCACGTTCCGCTAAGCTACTGTCTTTCGACTTGACTCTTATCCACTCGTTGTTCGCTAATATTTGAGCTTCGTGTAGCTTATTCCTTTGATTGAGAATAAGCAATGTCGTGTTGTTTAGATGCAGCGTCTAATGGATTAATTCCTTTATCACCTCTATCTAAACGTTCTTTAAGTTTAGTACCTGGTCCACAAAATGGATATCCAGGTAGATGAAGTTCTATTGGTAGAGAATTGATTATTTTATCTAAACCTTAACCATTTTTTATCACAAAAGTCTGATACAGACTGAAACAAAATGATAAAAGCATACACTTAAATATATGTCATGTAATGTTATATGTTTTAATTAGTCGTTGTAAATATGCGTTTTGTGAAACAACACGATGCACTGGTGGTGCGAAATATTGATTTGACTAGTAGTAACAGCAGCAAGAGGAGGCATAGTTCTCTTTTACCAAACACAATTAGAGCTTTATTTGTTGGTCCTTCAAATTGTGGTAAAACAAACGCTATGCTGAGCTTAATAGAGAGTCCAAATGGATTAAAGTTCAATAATATCTATATTTATTCAAAATCATTGTATCAACCCAAATACAAATATTTGCAAGAATTAATAAAACCCATAAAGGGTATGGGGTATTATACATTCACTGAAAATGAAAAAGTCCTAACACCAGATACAGCAAAACCAAATTCTATTATAATTTTCGATGCTGTGGCTTGCGAAAAGCAAAATAATATAAGGTTATATTTTTGTATGGGACGTCATAAAAACATTGATGCTTTTTATCTATGTCAGTCTTACACACGAATTCCAAAACATTTGATACGAGACAGTGCAAATACGATTATAATGTTCAAGCAAGATGAGATGAATACAAAATATGTGTACAATGATCATGTGGGTGCTGATATGAATTTCAAAGATTTTTTATATGTGTAGTGAATGTTGGAAAGATCATTATGGATTTCTCGTTATCAGCAAAGATGATCCTATAGATGGCGGGCGCTATAGAAAAAGATTTGATGTTTTTATTCGACTATAAATGAGGAACTCTCCAGAATTCTAAACTTAGTATACAAACACTATTCAAGCTGAATTTATCTGATCTGTTAACTGATAATCATCAAAGCTGATATATCCGACCTGATATAATCTGATCTAATCAATAAGTTGATATATCTGACCTGGTCTAATCAATAACTAATCAATAGACTAAACTGATAATGAGTGAGAAAGAACGAGTATTAAAGGATGTTACATATACCAGAAGAGTGTTGAGGAAAAAGTTCAACAGTATCAGAAATCAGGGGTTAGTAACAGAAGAGCTATTAGAGGATACTTTTAAACCTATCACTAAACCTCTCAAGAAACTAGTCGAAGGTATTAAACAAAATAACGATGAAATTGATATGTCCTTCGATGATAAATTTTTGAAAGGGAAAGCGAATACAATCACCCCTTTAAAAAGTATTAAAAAGAAATCAGATACACTTGACATGAGTAACGAATACACTTTCTATACACAATCGGATGAAGAGAGCGGTGGTTCAAGCAATCATACATTGTCAATGGATTTAACACAGTTGGAAAGGAATAATAAATTAGATAAATTATATGGTCCATATAAAGATTTAAATGATAAATGGAAATTAGGTAACGCTGATTTGAAATTAGGAACAAATGAGATTACCATAAATGGTAACACCTGGTCTATTACACCAGGTCTCGTTGAATTGATGTTTCACAAAATACCTAAGCACTATACCGATCATGACTTACAAGAATATAAGGAAATTTTAATCGAAACAAATGCCCACAAGCGCAATCATAATAGAAACGAACAAATTAAAGCAACTAGAGCAATCAAGTACAAAAAGATTATAAAATATTCTTTTATTCCAGAATGAGAATTAAAAAGGATCTGACTTAGTGACAGTAAATCCTCAAAAAAACAAATTATATATACTGGGATAATCCTAATGAACTAGTCGGTCGATTAAGACTTTTGATTTCATCACAATCAGCTGGTCATACGGGACATAACAATGAAATTATGTCTATCATTGAAGAATTGAGAGAAAGCAATATAATTGCATAGGTTTAAATTTACGTTTAATCAGTATAAATATGAGTGTTGACAAGTCTGGTAGTTCAACGCATAATCATCGTCTTGATAAACAAATAAAAAACGCTTTAGGTTTTTATTTGGATAGTGACAGGAATATAAATCTTCATCTTAAGCGATTAAGAAATTTAGGACTTCCTGTTGATGATAATGATGCCGCCTCTATGGTGTTTGTTACAAACAAAGTGAATCAGACGATATTGAAAGCTCAAAAAGATAACACGCTGTTGAGGAACAAAATTACTGAAGAAATTGAAAAGCTAGCAGTGAGTCATAAAAGTGAAAAAGACGCTCTTACCAAATCTATTAACTTATTAAGGGAAGAGAGCGAAAAGGAATCAGAATCACAAAGAAACTATATTGAAGACAGGCGGCTGAAAGGAATCGAAAATTATTTGTTCGAACAATTTCTTAAACCAAAATCTATAGAATGGTTGGAGAATAATTCTCAAAACAGGAAAAGAGGTTCTGTTGAGAAATGAGTACTGATAATGAAAAGAGAGGTATTGTGTATGAGCTTCATAGACAAGCTCGTAAAAATTTCAAAAGACGACGAGTTATAACAAAAGGAATAGATGATCTTTGGCAAGTAGATCTAGTTGAAATGGGTGCGTATTCAGCTTTCAATAGAGGTCATCGTTTGCTTCTAACAATCATAGATACTTTTTCTAAATTCGCTTGGGCTGTACCACTTAAGACCAAAACTGCTTCTGATGTCACAAAGGCTATGAAAAATATATTTCTTAAGGATAAACGATCGCCGAGAAATTTACAAACCGTATCGTAAAGGAATCAATAATCGAACGATTCAACAGAACCCTAAAGACTCTAATGCGGAATACAGGGTTATACAGGGTCATATAGGTGGATTAAGATGTACAAAGACTTGATTGTGAAATACAATAACAAAAAGCATAGGACTATTGGAATGTGTCCAAGTGATGTGAATTCTTTGAATGAACAGCAGATATTAAACTCAAAATACAACATGAAAATATATGAGAAACCGAAATTTCTTGTTGGTGACCATGTGCGAATCAGTAAATATAAACAGAGAAAGGGTATACACCAAATTGGACAACAGAAATTTTCGAAATTAAAACAATTCAACATACAAATCCGGTTACATACATTTTGTTGGATTATCAGGGAAATATAATTAAGGGTGGATTCTATGAATATGAACTGATGAAAACACGATATGTAAATAATTACCTCGTTGAAAATATTCTGCGCACCAGAGGAGATCGAGTTTTATGTGAAATGGTTGGGATTATCAGAGGAACATAACTCTCTGGATTAATAAAAATAATATACTGTAATATATATGCACACATACACATACATCTCACATACACATACCCATCCATACATATACTTAATAAAAAGCGTTGTCTTGTAATTTTCTATCTCATTTTACAGCTTGATATCAATCAATACCACATCGGAACGGTATGTTGTATCTAGCGTCTTAAAAACTTCTATTTCACCATTGCTCAAAATTCTTTCACTTTCTACTTCACGATATTCAAAACAACTTATACTTAATGAACGTCTCACATAATTACTCTTATAAGTACATCGAATGTTTAAAAATACAGCGTCATATTCTAATTATAATAAAAGTAATTTGACTAAAGAGAAGTATCGCATTCGCAATGGTACCCAAAAACTGGAGATTGGCTTGTGGTGTAAACTTCCGCTGTTTGTTATTTTACTAAAGGGAAGTATACGCAACTTGAAATTCGAAAACCGCAAAGTGTTTGGCACTCCAATATGTTCGGCAGCAAAAGATAAGAACACGCACTTTTTTGCACGACATCAGTCAGCTACAATATGAATCCATCAGCCGTAAAGGCAGCGTCAATTGAGCTGAAAGCTCTGAATTCAACCAAGCCGATAAAAGGTATAAAGGAAAACAGGGAGTTCCCCATGATGGGGATCCGGAAAATAAGAACTAAGTACGGGCCAAGAATCATGCTGGATATTGACGAATACAATGTATGTCTCTTCTTTTTTTTGTAAGATATGGTTTGTATAGTACTAGTTTGTAGGAATCTGACAGAGTGATATGTGGAACTTTCCATTGAACTTTAAGTAAGTTTATTTTTGCTTTCTCGTCCTCATCGCAGATTACGAGTTTGCATCTGTACGTGTTCGCGTTAAAATTAAATCAAGACGTCCGCTTGGAATAATTTTCTTATAGTCTTCAGCAAATCCAAGTAGTTTATTGGGTGGTATGCAGAAATTAAAGAAGAATCCATTCACGTTGATTGATGAATTTGGCGACCATGATCAAGAAAAAACAATTTTAGCTTTTGAACTCTATAATATTCCTGAGATATGACTGTAAATTAATAAATCATCCAAATCATTGCGAAGATGGTCCGGATACATGTGCGTGTTACATGATTAAATATAGACTTGCTAGAATAAAACAACTAATGTCGCGCAATTAAGATTTCCGCTGTTGTGAATTAGTTCAGTGTTCCCACAATCAGAATCGTATGCTAAAAAACTGTTGTTTGTTATTCTCAGCTACAAAGTGTCCCACGATCAGAACCATATGCTTGCCAAAAGAAAAAACCTATGATCCAACCGCAAAACTAGAGTGAACTTAAAAAAAAAATCTTAAATAAACAAATAATGTCACGCAATTCAGATTTCCGCTGTTTGTGAATTAGTTCAGTGTTCTCACGATCAGAATCCTATGCTAAAAAAAACTGTTGTTTATTATTCTCAGCTACATACGCTACGATAGACTCCCGAAATGCTACCCAAAACCTATGCTCCAACCGCAAAACTAGAGTGAAAATAAATGTAGAAAAAAAGAATCAAACACAGAGTCTCCCACGATCACGCATTGCCCATTTGCAACAGCAAAAACTCCCAGCATAGACTGAACTGATTTAAATTGGGAAACCGCAAGCCCGCTGTAAGAACTAAATTTCACTAAGAACTATTCTCACGTAAAGTGAGATAAGAACTTTCGCAAATTAGTATATAATGACTGTGAAATTTAATTTCAACGTCAGTTCGAGTTTATACGTCGTTCAACATTAAAATCAAAATGGAAAACCAGTCATCATCATCAACAACCACCGCCACAGAGCATATGAGAGCAGTTGCTGTGGAGCTAAACTCCTTAAACTGGAACAAACCGTTCAAATCAATAAAATCTCTACCGGAGAACCATCAGTTTCCCATCATGGGTATCCGCAGAATTAAAACAAAATTTGGAGCAAGGATAATGAATGATGTAGGAGATTATTGCGTACGTTGAAGTAATTTTGTTTGTTTATAATTTTTGTTCTTCTTTTCTTTTTTTCTTTTTTCAGATCATTCTCCCTCAAATATACCAAAATATGAGTGACATGCCAATACAGACAATCGCGAATAACATCTACATGGTCAGCTATCAAGGTCTTTGGGGACAGATGGCTATGGTTGAGATTAAGCCTGTTCTGGACTTTGACGGGCAACTCCCATTATGCAGGACAATGGGACACTAACCCAAAAAAATGTTCTGTAAATTTCATTTATAATTTACCAAACTAAATGTTATAATAAACCGATTATATTTTCTTTTTCAAGAACAAAGTCTTGCGGTGTTGTTCTTGAATTTACTTGGCTTTGAAATAAAAATAAAAAATAAAAAAAAATAAAAATATCTTTTCATTTTCCACTTTTTTTTTGTGGGTGTTCTTTTTTCTGCTTTAGCGCCTTGATGTGTTCTTCTTGAGTTTTACTTCTTGGGTTTGATTGGGTTTCACCGTGTACTTGGATTTAAAATAAAAATTTAAGAAAAAATAAACAAAATCTTTTCATTTTCCACTTTTTACTTTTTTGTGGGTGTTCTTTTTCTGCTCTAGCACCATTTCTTTACGGTTTTTTTTTTGTTCCTGCTTTTTCGAGCTTATAAGTAGAAGTGTGAACAGCGAAAAAATGTTTTTGTGCAGTTTATGAAAAAAGTATTTTTGGGAAAAAATCATCCCTAGTGCGACATCAAAAAAAAAATGTTTAAACAATACATCAACATCAGGTGTGCAACGAGCAGCTGATTTGTCAACGAATCAAGACCATCATAAATCAACTGATTTCCAGCCTTCGAATCAAAACCACAATGCATCAACATCATCAGCATTGCAACGAGGATCTGATTTCCCATCATCGAACCAAGAACCAAAAAGGCTTAGAAAAACCCTCTTCAAACGTTGTTCTGTTTGCAACGAAGAGGTGGAGGAAAGTAAATGGATTCAACACTTAAGAAAAACCACCCACAAATTGAAGGCACAGCAATTACTCCGAGATAACGTTTGCGTTATTTATGGAGCCTTCAAAAATCGCGTCAAGAATTTTTCCATAAGAAATATCGACGAAGGTAATCTTAATGTGGAAAAGCTCTTTGACCAGAACAATAGTGTTATTTTGGAATTGCTTAGAGCTGAACTAGAACTCTTACATGCAATCAAATTCAATATTGAACTATTTTCCGATTTCATCAGGGGCGATGGTGACGATCTGAACGTGGATTCCAAGAGCATGCAAACTCAGATGAAGATCGTTCTGAGTGAAAACGACTTATCCGATCACCTCAAGACAATGATCGATGATATAAAGTCGAAAGTGGATGAATTCCAGGAAAGAGATAGTGGATGGGATTTACTTTCGTTTACAAGAATCGAAGTAAATGTAAACAAGTACCAACCATTAAGAGGATCCAATTATTTCCCGCTACCTACCAAATTAGCGAATAAAAAGGCATGCATCAATGTGGAGAATAATGATGAGTATTGCTTCAAATGGGCCATCATTTCGGCTCTAAGTAAAATAAAAACTAATAGAAACCGTACCACATCATATGCAATTGCCGACATTACAGCGGACATCATTCACGTTGATAATGTATCCGCAAAATTCACCAAAATGGATTTTCCCCTCAAAATAGACGATGCGAAAAAAATGTATGAAAAAAAAACTAAAATAAATAAATCCATTCTATTCCTTTTTTGTTCTTAGGTGAAAATGCTCCAGACCGTTTCGTGGAAATGCTCGTGGAGGACATCAGATACCTATACACAGATGTTCTACAGAAGCCTCAACGCATGAAACCCCTGACAGATCTGGAAACATACTTTTTTTAACTCGATGCCTGTTTGCTGCATATGTAAGAATACATTTAAGTTTAGCGATTTAAGAGTTAGAGATCATTGTCATCTAACCGGTCAATACAGAGGGCCTGCTCATCAACAATGTAACGCACTTTTTCGTGTTCCCAAATTTTTCCCCATTCTAATACATAACTTTTCCGGCTATGATTGTCACATTTTTGTGAAAAGTCTTGCCAATGTTAACGGTCGTATTAATATAATACCACAAACTAAAGAAAACTACATTTCTCTCTCAAAGAGAATATTTGATGACAATGCATCGCTTCCAAACATTGAATCCTTTTTGAATAAACTCACCGGAAAAGACTGTTCTGTTGAGGCTTACAATCATGCTCAACGAGTATGGCAGCATTTCAAGTGTGCCACACTAAAAGAGTATATGCTTTTATATCTGCAGAGTGATGTGCTACTCTTAACGGATATATTTGAGAATTTCCGTGAAATTTGCTTGAAAATCTATACATTAGATCCATGCCACTATTATACAGCTCACGGTTTATCTTGGGATGCTATGCTGAAAATCACAAAAATTAATTTGCAACTTCTTACCGACTTTGAAATGTATAATTTTTTTCAGAGAGGCATTAGAGGTGGTCTTTGCCAGCGCAGCCTAAAAGTGCATACTAAAAGAAGTAGTAGAAAAGCGGGACTTCAACAAATTCCGAGCTTTGGTATGCTTACTCCAAGCAATGGCAGCTGTCCTGAAGGTGGAGGGGTTTTTCCCCAAGACCATTGATTATTTGTTAATTGAAACTGTAAAATGTAAAATCGTTTGTGATAAGGAATGTTGGGAACTGTTTGGCTGTTAATGGCGGTAGATTTGTTTTTCATAGAAATTAAATCGTTTTTTTTTTTTTGTGTTGGATCCTATGAAATGCGGTTTTGGTGTTATGAATGCAATGGGAAAATATTCATATAAACCCGAGAAGTGTTAAGAGTCATTGACTTTCAAAAGTAAGTTGTTGTAAGCAGCAGTAATATTTACTACTTAAAAAAAAAAACATCATGGAGTACACCCAGAAGTTCATTGAGGAGTTTATCGAGGACTTCGAGAAGAAAACTTGGGAATATCCTAATCTCATAGGACAAACCAAAGCCATACTAAAAGAAGTAGTAGAAAAGCGGGACTTCAACAAATACCGAGCTTTGGTATGCTTACTACAAGCAATGGAAGCTGTCCTGAAGGCGGCGAGGTTTTTCCCCAAGACCATTGATTATTTATTAATTGAAACTTCTAGGCTTAAAAATTAAATAAAAATAAACCTTTGAAACAAATTTTTAAATTTTTTTCTTTTTTTATTAATACATAAAAATCATCATCATCTTCTTCATCATCTCTCTCTCTCTTTTCTCTCTTTCTTCGTATCTCTCTAAGAAATAACCATTTCATAAGTTTGTTTATATTTCTTGATATCAATCAATACCACATCGGAACGGTATGTTGTATCTAGCGTCTTAAAAACTTCTATTTCACCATTGCTCAAAATTCTTTCACTTTCTACTTCACGATATTCAAAACAACTTATACTTAATGAACGTCTCACATAATTACTGTTATAAGTACATCGAACTATTAAAAATAAAGCGCCATATTCTAATTATAATAAAAATAATTTTACTAAAGAGAAGTATCGCATTCGCAATGGTACCCAAAAACTGGAGATTGGCTTGTGGCGAAAACTTCCGCTGTTTGTTATTTTACTAAAGGGAAGTATACGCAACTTGAAATTCGAAAACCGCAAAGTGTTTGGCACTCCAATATGTTCGGCAGCAAAAGATAAGAACACGCACTTTTTTGCACGACATCAGTCAGCTACAATATGAATCCATCAGCCGTAAAGGCAGCGTCAATTGAGCTGAAAGCTCTGAATTCAACCAAGCCGATAAAAGGTATAAAGAGCCTCCCGGAAAACAGGGAGTTCCCCATGATGGGGATCCGGAAAATAAGAACTAAGTACGGGCCAAGAATCATGCTGGATATTGACGAATACAATGTATGTCTATTCTTTTTTTTTTGTAAGATATGGTTTGTATAGTACTAGTTTGTAGGAATCTGACAGAGTGATATGTGGAACTTTAGATTGAACTTTAAGTAAATTTATTTTTGCTTTCTCGTCCTCATCACAGATTACGAGTTTGCATCTGTACGTGTTCGCGTTAAAATTAAATCAAGACGTCCGCTTGGAATAATTTTCTTATAGTCTTCAGCAAATCCAAGTAGTTTATTGGGTGGTATGCAGAAATTAAAGAAGAATCCATTCACGTTGATTGATGAATTTGGCGACCATGATCAAGAAAAAACAATTTTAGCTTTTGAACTCTATAATATTCCTGAGATATGACTGTAAATTAATAAATCATCCAAATCATTGCGAAGATGGTCCGGATACATGTGCGTGTTACATGATTAAATATAGACTTGCTAGAATAAAACAACTAATGTCGCGCAATTAAGATTTCCGCTGTTGTGAATTAGTTCAGTGTTCCCACGATCGGAATCGTATGCTAAAAAACTGCTGTTTGTTATTCTCAGCTACAAAGTGTCCCACGATCAGAACCATATGCTTGGCAAAAAAAAAACCTATGATCCAACCGCAAAACTAGAGTGAACTTAAAAAAAAAATCTTAAATAAACAAATAATGTCATGCAATTCAGATTTCCGCTGTTTGTGAATTAGTTCAGTGTTCTCACGATCAGAATCCTATGCTAAAAAAAACTGTTGTTTATTATTCTCAGCTACATACGCTACGATAGACTCCCGAAATGCTACCCAAAACCTATGCTCCAACCGCAAAACTAGAGTGAAAATAAATGTAGAAAAAAAGAATCAAACACAGAGTCTCCCACGATCACGCATTGCCCATTTGCAACAGCAAAAACTCCCAGCATAGACTGAACTGATTTAAATTGGGCAACCGCAAGCATGCTGTAAGAACTAAATTTCACTAAGAACTATTCTCACGTAAAGGAGATAAGAACTTTCGCAAATTAGTATATAATGACTGTGAAATTTAATTTCAACATCAGTTCGAGTTTATACGTCGTTCAACATTAAAATCAAAATGGAAAACCAGTCATCATCATCAACAACCACCGCCACAGAGCATATGAGAGCAGTTGCTGTGGAGCTAAACTCCTTTAACTGGAACAAACCGTTCAAATCAATAAAATCTCTACCGGAAAACCATCAGTTTCCCATCATGGGTATCCGCAGAATTAAAACAAAAGTTGGAGCAAGGATAATGATGGATATAGGAGATTATTGCGTACGTTGAAGTAATTTTGTTTGTTTATAATTTTTGTTCTTCTTTTCTTTTTTTCTTTTTTCAGATCATTCTCCCTCAAATATACCAAAATATGAGTGACATGCCAATACAGACAATCGCGAATAACATCTACATGGTCAGCTATCAAGGCCTTTGGGGACAGATGGCTATGGTTGAGATTAAGCCTGTTCTGGACTTTGACGGGCAACTCCCATTATGCAGGACAATGGGACACTAACCCAACAAAATGTTCTGTAAATTTCATTTATAATTTACCAAAATAAATGTTATAATAAACCGATTATATTTTCTTTTTCAAGAACAAAGTCTTGGGGTGTTGTTCTTGAATTTACTTGGCTTTGAAATAAAAATAAAAAATAAAAAAAAATAAAAATATCTTTTCATTTTCCACTTTTTTTTTGTGGGTGTTCTTTTTTCTGCTTTAGCGCTTGGAGTGTTCTTCTTGGGTTTGATTGGGTTTTTACAGTTGACTTTGAAATAAAAATAAAAATTAAACAAAAAAAAAAAATCTTTTCATTTTTCCACTTTTTTTTGTAGGTGTTCTCATTTCTGCTCTAGTGCCTTGATGTGTTCTTCTTGAGTTTTACTTCTTGGGTTTGATTGGGTTTCACCGTGTACTTGGATTTAAAATAAAAATTTAAGAAAAAATAAACAAAATCTTTTCATTTTCCACTTTTTACTTTTTTGTGGGTGTTCTTTTTCTGCTCTAGCACCATTTATTTACGGGTTTTTTTTTGTTCCTGCTTTTTCGAGCTTATAAGAATCAAAACTGAGAGTTTACTTTAGTCTGCTTGCAGAAATTGAAGTGTGAACAGCGAAAAAATGTTTTTGTGTAGTTTATGAAAAAAGTATTTTTGGGAAAAATCATCCCTAGTGCGACATCAAAAAAAAAATGTTTAAACAATACATCAACATCAGGTGTGCAACGAGTAGCTGATTTGTCAACGAATCAAGACCATCATAAATCAACTGATTTCCAGCCTTCGAATCAAAACCACAATGCATCAACATCATCAGCATTGCAACGAGGATCTGATTTCCCATCATCGAACCAAGAACCAAAAAGGCTTAGAAAAACCCTCTTCAAACGTTGTTCTGTTTGCAACGAAGAGGTGGAGGAAAGTAAATGGATTCAACACTTAAGAAAAACCACCCACAAATTGAAGGCACAGCAATTACTCCGAGATAACGTTTGCGTTATTTATGGAGCCTTCAAAAATCGCGTCAAGACTTTTTCCATAAGAAATATCGACGAAGGTAATCTTAATGTGGAAAAGCTCTTTGACCAGAACAATAGTGTTATTTTGGAATTGCTTAGAGCTGAACTAGAACTCTTACATGCAATCAAATTCAATATTGAACTATTTTCCGATTTCATCAGGGGCGATGGTGACGATCTGAACGTGGATTCCAAGAGCATGCAAACTCAGATGAAGATCGTTCTGAGTGAAAACGACTTATCCGATCACCTCAAGACAATGATCGATGATATAAAGTCGAAAGTGGATGAATTCCAGGAAAGAGATAGTGGATGGGATTTACTTTCGTTTACAAAAATCGAAGTAAATGTAAACAAGTACCAACCATTAAGAGGATCCAATTATTTCCCGCTACCTACCAAATTAGCGAATAAAAAGGCATGCATCAATGTGGAGAATAATGATGAGTATTGCTTCAAATGGGCCATCATTTCGGCTCTAAGTAAAATAAAAACTAATAGAAACCGTACCACATCATATGCAATTGCCGACATTACAGCGGACATCATTCACGTTGATAATGTATCCGCAAAATTCACCAAAATGGATTTTCCCCTCAAAATAGACGATGCGAAAAAAATGTATGAAAAAAAAACTAAAATAAATAAATCCATTCTATTCCTTTTTTGTTCTTAGGTGAAAATGCTCCAGACCGTTTCGTGGAAATGCTCGTGGAGGACATCAGATACCTATACACAGATGTTCTACAGAAGCCTCAACGCATGAAACCCCTGACAGATCTGGAAACATACTTTTTTTAACTCGATGCCTGTTTGCTGCATATGTAAGAATACATTTAAGTTTAGCGATTTAAGAGTTAGAGATCATTGTCATCTAACCGGTCAATACAGAGGGCCTGCTCATCAACAATGTAACGCACTTTTTCGTGTTCCCAAATTTTTCCCCATTCTAATACATAACTTTTCCGGCTATGATTGTCACATTTTTGTGAAAAGTCTTGCCAATGTTAACGGTCGTATTAATATAATACCACAAACTAAAGAAAACTACATTTCTCTCTCAAAGAGAATATTTGATGACAATGCATCGCTTCCAAACATTGAATCCTTTTTGAATAAACTCACCGGAAAAGACTGTTCTGTTGAGGCTTACAATCATGCTCAACGAGTATGGCAGCATTTCAAGTGTGCCACACTAAAAGAGTATATGCTTTTATATCTGCAGAGTGATGTGCTACTCTTAACGGATATATTTGAGAATTTCCGTGAAATTTGCTTGAAAATCTATACATTAGATCCATGCCACTATTATACAGCTCACGGTTTATCTTGGGATGCTATGCTGAAAATCACAAAAATTAATTTGCAACTTCTTACCGACTTTGAAATGTATAATTTTTTTCAGAGAGGCATTAGAGGTGGTCTTTGCCAGCGCAGCCTAAAAGTGCATACTAAAAGAAGTAGTAGAAAAGCGGGACTTCAACAAATTCCGAGCTTTGGTATGCTTACTCCAAGCAATGGCAGCTGTCCTGAAGGTGGAGGGGTTTTTCCCCAAGACCATTGATTATTTGTTAATTGAAACTGTAAAATGTAAAATCGTTTGTGATAAGGAATGTTGGGAACCGTTTGGCTGTTAATGGCGGTAGATTTGTTTTTCATAGAAATTAAATCGTTTTTTTTTTTTTGTGTTGGATCCTATGAAATGCGGTTTTGGTGTTATGAATGCAATGGGAAAATATTCATATAAACCCGAGAAGTGTTAAGAGTCATTGACTTTCAAAAGTAAGTTGTTGTAAGCAGCAGTAATATTTACTACTTAAAAAAAAAACATCATGGAGTACACCCAGAAGTTCATTGAGGAGTTTATCGAGGACTTCGAGAAGAAAACTTGGGAATATCCTAATCTCATAGGACAAACCAAAGCCATACTAAAAGAAGTAGTAGAAAAGCGGGACTTCAACAAATACCGAGCTTTGGTATGCTTACTACAAGCAATGGAAGCTGTCCTGAAGGCGGCGAGGTTTTTCCCCAAGACCATTGATTATTTATTAATTGAAACTTCTAGGCTTAAAAATTAAATAAAAATAAACCTTTGAAACAAATTTTTAAATTTTTTTCTTTTTTTATTAATACATAAAAATCATCATCATCTTCTTCATCTTCTTCATCATCTCGCTCTCTCTCTTTTCTCTCTTTCTTCGTATCTCTCTAAGAAATAACCATTTCATAAGTTTGTTTATATTTCTTGATATCAATCAATACCACATCGGAACGGTATGTTGTATCTAGCGTCTTAAAAACTTCTATTTCACCATTGCTCAAAATTCTTTCACTTTCTACTTCACGATATTCAAAACAACTTATACTTAATGAACGTCTCACATAATTACTGTTATAAGTACATCGAACTATTAAAAATAAAGCGCCATATTCTAATTATAATAAAAATAATTTTACTAAAGAGAAGTATCGCATTCGCAATGGTACCCAAAAACTGGAGATTGGCTTGTGGCGAAAACTTCCGCTGTTTGTTATTTTACTAAAGGGAAGTATACGCAACTTGAAATTCGAAAACCGCAAAGTGTTTGGCACTCCAATATGTTCGGCAGCAAAAGATAAGAACACGCACTTTTTTGCACGACATCAGTCAGCTACAATATGAATCCATCAGCCGTAAAGGCAGCGTCAATTGAGCTGAAAGCTCTGAATTCAACCAAGCCGATAAAAGGTATAAAGAGCCTCCCGGAAAACAGGGAGTTCCCCATGATGGGGATCCGGAAAATAAGAACTAAGTACGGGCCAAGAATCATGCTGGATATTGACGAATACAATGTATGTCTCTTCTTTTTTTTTTTTGTAAGATATGGTTTGTATAGTACTAGTTTGTAGGTATCTGACAGAGTGATATGTGGAACTTTCCATTAAACTTTAAGTAAGTTTATTTTTGCTTTCTCGTCCTCATCGCAGATTACGAGTTTGCATCTGTACGTGTTCGCGTTAAAATTAAATCAAGACGTCCGCTTGGAATAATTTTCTTATAGTCTTCAGCAAATCCAAGTAGTTTATTGGGTGGTATGCAGAAATTAAAGAAGAATCCATTCACGTTGATTGATGAATTTGGCGACCATGATCAAGAAAAACAATTTTTTTTTTCTTTAGTACGTATTGAAAGTTCAACATCGATAATAGATTTTCTCAAGAACAATCAGCATACACTTTGTGAGGAGCACTACGCTGAGCTTTTGAACTCTATAATATTCCTGAGATATGATTGTGACTGTAATTTCATAAATCATCCAAATCATTGCGAGGATGGTCCGGATACATGTGCTTGTTACATGATTAAATATAAACTTGCTAGAATAAAACAGCTACTGCCACGCAATTGAGATTTCCGCTATTTGTGAATTAGTTCAATGTTCCCACGATCAGAATCCAATGCCTCCTCAGCCAATGTTCTCAGATACAATCCTATGCTAAAAAAAACTGTTGTTTGTTATTCTCAGCTACAAAAGCTCCGATAGACTTAAGATTTCCTGAAATGCTACGCAAAAACTATGCTCCAACCGCAAAACTAGAGTGAACTTAAAAAATAAATGGGGCATGTACAAACAAAAGAATCAAACACAGAGTCTCCCACGATCACGCATTTCCCAGCCACAACCGCAAGCAGCATAGAATGAACTGATTAAATTAGGAAAACGCAAACCTGTTGTGAGATCTAAATTTGGAAAAAAAAAAGGAAAAACCAGGCATCAAAAAACGTCGAGGAGCATATGAGAGCAGTTGCTACGGAGCTGAACTCTTTGAACGGAAACAAAACGTTCAAATCAATAAAAGCCTTACCTGAGAACCACGAATTCCCCATCTTAAATAAAGAAAATGTTTCGTTGTGAGATATGTGAACGCGAGTTTTGGGAGAAATCTTCCTTTGTGAGACATCAGAAATTAAATAGGTGTAGTATAAAGAGGAAGCAGCATCAAAAAAAAGTTAATGGAACAGTTCTCAATTTTAGCAACATGAACTTTCCTCTGAATGTTGCAAACTGGTCACATTAATGCCAGAGGAAGGCAAAAATATGCTTGCATTCAAAAATTATGGAAGGAAGCTGCAAGTTCCCTTTACCGTATATGCTGATTTTGAATCTATTCTTAATCCACTGAATCATTCTTTGCCCAATCCACAAATTTCATCAACAGATGTAGAGCAACACATACCTTGTACATTTTCGTATTACATCAAATACTCGTTTGATGATAGTTTGGATAAACATTTGTTGGTAAGTGAATTGAAAAACAAATTGTTTCTCAATTAATTATTCATTTTTTCTTAAGGTGAAAACGCATCCGATAAATTTGTAGAAATGTTGACTGAAGATCTGAAATTGATTCATCGAGAAATTATAGAGAAACCAAAGCCTATGAATTTGTTGACTGACAGCGAGCAAAACAGACACCAAACCTCTCCCGAAAGTCATATATGTAAGATTAAATTTCAATATTTAGAGTCAAGAGTTAGGGATCATTGTCATTTCACTGGTGCATATAGGGGACCGGCACATTCGAAATGCAATTTAGATTTTCGCATACCAAAATTTTTCCCAATTTTGTTGCACAATTTTTCTGGTTATGACTGCCATTTGTTTGTGAAAAGATTGGGAAAAATTCCCGGTGAAATAACGATAGTTCCACTTAATAAGGAAAACTATATTTCACTTACTAAGTGGATACAATTAGATGCACATAATTCACTTCAAATGAGGTTTTTAGATTCGAATCGCTTTCTTCAGTCTAGTATAGATTCTTTGGCGAAAAATCTTACAATTAATGATTTTATTATTAACAAAAAAGTTTTCCCAAATGATGAATCTTTTAGATTGATGCTTAGGAAAGGTGTATTTCCCTATAATTATCTTAATTCCTGGGAGCATCTTGATGATTGTTCTCTTCCACCAATCACAGCATTTTACAATAAATTGACGGATGAGCAATGTAAAGAGGAGGATTATGATCATACACTAAAAGTATGGCATCATTTCAATTGTCAAACTTTTAAAGATTATATGCTCTTGTATCTACAGAGTGGCGTGCTCTTGTTAGTGGACATATTTGAAAATTTTTGCAGAGTTTGCATGAAGATATATGAGTTAGATCCTTGTCAATATTATACAACTCCTGCTTTATTATGGGATGCAATGCTAAAAATGACAAAAATTAACTTAGAACTTCTAACAGACATTAATATGTTCGATTTCTTTAAGAAAGGTATTCGAGGTGGATTGTGTCAGTGTAGTCATCGACATGCCATTGCTAATAATAAATATCTACATAATTATAATCCAGCTAAATTGAGCGAATATCTCATGTATTTCGATGCAAACAATTTATATGGCCGGGCAATATCGCAACCGCTCCCTCATGGAAATTTTCAATGGCAGAATCCTGAGATGTATACAACTGAATTTATTTCTAAATTAAGCAACAACAATGAAATGGGTTATGTATTGGAAGTAGATTTAGCTTATCCATCAAATCTCCATGATAAGCATAATGATCTATCATTTTGTTCAGAGAATCTGAAACCTCCGAATAGTAAATTTGCAAGTGATTCATCTGAGCAATTTACAACAAGCCCTTAAAAATGGATTAATTCTCACTAAAGTGCATAGAGTTATATCATTCACTCAATCTAATTGGTTGCAACAGTATATTGAACTAAATACTAATCATAGGAAAAAAGCTACAAACAAGTTTGAAAAAGATTTCTTCAAATTAATGAAGAATAGCGTGTATGGAAAGACTATGGAAAATGTAGAAAGACGAAGGGTTGTTAAAATTCTAATGAGATGGGAATCAAATAGAAATGGGCTCAGCGCCAGAAAATTAATTGCAAATCCCAATTTTCATAGTCGCTCCATATTTACGCCAGACATGTGTGCTATTGAAATGAAAAAGTCGAAGATAGTATATAATAAACCAATTTATTTATGATTCGTTGTATTAGAATTATCGAAATGGTTAATGTATGATTTTCATTATGATTATATGAAAGAAAAGTTTGGTGATTCAATACGATTGAATTATACAGATACAGATTCATTGATTTATTCGGTAATGAGCGAGGATTTTTATAGTGATATCTATAACGATATAGTTAATATTGAAAGATCAAGATTTGATACTTCAGAATATCTCGCAGACAATGTACATAGTTTTCCACAAACAAATGGCAAAGTATTGGGCAAATTCAAAGATGAAAATAATTCCCAAAAAATGATTGAGTTCATTTAGCATAGATAGTGGTAAAGTGGTAAAAAAAGCTGAGGGAGTAAAGAGTTTAGACATAAGAGCTTATCGTAAGTGTTTAATTAAAAAACAATGTGTATTTAAAACAATGTATACTTTTAGAAGTAGATTACATAATATTTATACTCAGAACTTGAATAAGTTATCACTTAGCTTTCAAGATACAAAACGATATATTTGTAAAGATGGAATAGGTAGCTATGCTTGCTATTACAAAATACAAATAAATGAAACGTGATTTTAATAAAAAAAAAAAAAAGTTTTTTCTTTTTCCTGTTTGAATGGTTCTTATCTATCACTGCGGTTTGAATTTTGCTGTACTCAAATCGTATAAATACCGAAGTAATTCCTTCATAAGCATAATAGTATCAGTAAGCAGTTTAAATATGAATATTATGAATATTAGTGCTTTAGAAGAACTAGATTGTTTCTTCCATGGATTGAAACAAGATTTCTCAGCCTCATGGCTAGAAAAGGATCATAATACTGGCGGTACCCTGAAAACGGACGAGCAAGAATCTTCACATCAAAATCAACATCATCAAGATCAAGTGAAATTCTATGATAGTGATTCCTTGGACCAATACATATTAGGAGATGCAGCTTCCCAACAACTGGATGTAAACAGTATTAGACCATCATTATTTGACAACAGCAATGCGATCTTTTCGAGAGTATTGTTCAAAATACATCTGATGAGCAGGATAATGATGGTATAGATTTTATACATTATAATGAAATCATACCTGACTTAAGTTCTGATGATCACAAAGTGAATGTTATCAGCAAAGGATCAAGTAAATTAATAGCTTTAAGCAAAAAAAGCAAGTGTAATCGCATACAAGATCGTAAGTTTCCTCATTGGCTTACAAAGATGAAAAGAATGCTTAAGATTGTCTTCCCCAACCTCTTGTGGACCCATCAACTGCGTAATGATTGGCCTAAAATAGCTGTTTTTCGGTGTGGTAAGGAAATTAAGCCTATTACTGTATTATTAAATAAAGATCAAACACATAGCATAAGATTTCAATAAAAAATAAAATGTATGAATATCATTATACCCAATAGGGGATCAGTGTGGTCAGCACGTTTACACATAGCATAACATTTCAATAAAAAAATAAATAAAATGTGTGAATATCATTATACACAACATGGGTGAAATAGTTCTTATCATAGTGGTCAGCACGTTTTTAAGTATTTGTAAGTGCGCTAGTTTAATTCAAGTATAAAACGACAAACAAATTCGTAAAAGTAATTACTAAATCGCTCCTTTCCAAACTGAACACACACATACAAAATGGATGCACTAAAAAAGTTGACGGAAGTGGAGAACACGTATAGCAAGATATTTGCCAAACTTGCATGTCTGGTTAGAGGTAACGCATATCCAATAGAGAGTATCAGGATATGCAAGACGAAGCATGGAGATGGCCTCCTGTGTAAGTTGCCCGACTGATAGGTAAGTCTCATTTTCAATATGTGAAAACAAAAATATTAATTTTTCTTTTTTATCATAGGTTTTTCTTCCATCACGTTATAAAGAACTCCCAGAGGAAGTACTCCGAGAATTAAATACAAAGGCTTATACATTAACCTACATTGAACCTCGTGGAAATTCCAGCCACATAGCATTTGCCAAAAAGCAGCCAACTGAATAAAAAAAAACAGAGAAAATAAGAAAAAACTAAACATAAATTATTATTTCGTTTTTTTATTTATACAATTTCTTTATTCACAACAAACTCTTTTACAAGCAGGGAATTTTCTAATGCACTTCCAATGTGTTGTTGTTGATGATATTGACTAAAGTTGTCACTTCAATATTAAATACTTGTAATGTATTCTTCTTGTCAACAAGGATTTCATTGATCCATTCTCTCTTTTCTATTCCTTTGCCAAAAACCATTGTATCCTCTCGCATGTTCCTTCTCAAAAACTGCTGTACACTCTTAAAGGAAGTTGCACCAGTGCTTTTAAGATGATTTCTTTCCAACCATTTCACTTGTCTTTGATCTTTAAGCATTAATCGTTCACAATTATATGGAGGTTTTATTAGAAAAACATTATATTCATTAAAATTAAAAGTGACTGCTAGTTCTTTTAATATAAACTTGTTATTTATTTTAAATCCTTGTATGTCTATTGTTACAAATTTTGTATTAAGCATTTTTTCTCGTTTTTATGCATGTGTGTAAGTATAAAGCTGAATTATAACTAAAGTTAAATAATTCTTTTAACATCGCCCGTAAGTGGAGTATATTCTATGAGTCGATCATGTATGAGAATACAAAAAGCTGAAGTATTTTCTGGTATATTCTTCGCAGTTTTAAGTTCTACTTTTATATCAATAGGCCCGGTTTTAATTGACTCGTTCTGGTGAGTTACATCAACCACAATGATTGGTGCCAATTTTTCAAATTCTTCTCGTGATAAGAGAGGTTGAGGTTCACGCATATAATAGCTCTGTTGAAATTTAGTATACATTTCATATAAAATAGCATATCGATTACGATCAAATTTCAGATTCAGATCATCATATGGATATGTTTCAGAATTGAGATGTACTTTTATATCAGTCAAATTACAATGGTGCAATCAAGTTGGAGTTTGGAAAACTCTCGCTCTGTGGAGAAAGCTTCACATTCCACAGGTGATGCATTCCTTGTGATAGTGTGGGATTAAGATGACAATCCCAGCTTCGAAATGCAATTGGTAAACTCTTTCCGTTATTTATTGTCTTGAGAATTTACAATTTTGAAAAATCAGCTGT
Organism: Eristalis pertinax; assembly: GCA_907269125.1. NCBI lineage: Eukaryota > Metazoa > Arthropoda > Insecta > Diptera > Syrphidae > Eristalis > Eristalis pertinax. The sequence goes on along the minus strand of OU026145.1, from coordinate 122,151,993 downwards.
ACGTGAGGCACTTTCCATGTTAAATTCAAAATATTCAATTGAATTTTTTCCTTTGCCTCACTTGAATAGACAGCATTCAGATCAGATTTCGAACGCAATAATATAAGCTCATGTTTAGAATTCAAAATGATTTTATTGAAATCTTCAGCGAATCCTAGAAGCATTTTGAGTGGAACACAAAAATTAAAATAACCATTTTCAACAGATGGACTATTTCTCGCAAACCATCCAGCATTTTTCAGCATTTAGTCTTCGCCATTGTTTAAGGAAACAAAATTTAAATCGAGGTTGTTGTTCCCATATATCGTGTACGATCTATTTCAATTCCATTGATTTCATAACGGATTTCATCAAACATGTGTGCTACAGTTATTCTTCAATTTAATGTTTGTTGATTTTGTTCCATTGTCTAGAGTTACAAATCCTTCGATATAAATATAACTCTAACAAGGTAATAAATATAGATCTTGATTTTGAATAGATATTCTAATTCCATCATTATTTTTAAATGCTTGTAAGTATGGTATGTAACTATGATATTCTTTTTTTATGATGCTTTCATCATAGATAGGTTTTTTTTCAGTTCAATCAGATCAGATCAATCGGACCTGGTGGTTCACAACATAAAAAAAAAAAAAAAAAGCTTACCACAACCTTGACAAACAAAAGTTTGATAACATTTGCGGTATAAATAAGAGAATTGTTTTAGAGTCAATCTCATTCAAAAAGTTTAAGTACACCAGGGTGACCACAACATGAAACACATCAAGGGTCTTATGGAAGAGTATCTAGCGTACTTTGAGGAGAGGAGTTAAGATTACCCTGGCCTGATAGAGCACACAAAAAGTCTCCTGCACCAACTGATAACTTCAAAAAACGTGTTGGCACTGGAAGCTATACTGAAGCTTCTACAAACAATGGAGATAATTTTGAAGCTAGACGGCTTCTTGGAGTCGGACAACGTCTTAATAAAGATTGCGAATCTACATTAATCATGTATACATATATAAAAAATATTAAAACAAAAGTTTGATAACATTTGCGGTATAATTAAGAGAATTGTTTTAGAGTCAATCACATTCAAAAAGTTTAAGTACACAAGGGTGACCACAACATGAAACACATCAAGGATCTTGTGGAAGAGTATCTAGCGTACTTTGAGGAGAGGAGTTAGGATTACCCTGGCCTGATAGAGCACACAAAAAGTCTCCTGCACCAACTGATAACTTCAAAAAATGTGTTGGCACTGGAAGCTATACTGAAGCTTCTACAAACAATGGAGATAATTTTGAAGCTAGACGGCTTCTTGGAGTCGGACGACGTCTTAATTAAGATTGCGAATCTACATTAACCATGCATACATATATAAAAAAATATAAATAATTTTTTTTTAAAAAATATATTAATTTGTTTTTTTATTTTTTTTTTCTAACATTGATAACTTCAAAGACATGTTTGATCATGTTTCATTTTTTTTTTTTTTCTTAATCAATCTAAGCAATTTCCATTTCATAAGTTTGATTGAATTTATTAATATTAATCAGCTCTACATCTGTACGATAGCTTGCATCTTGTGTTGTGAAAACTTCTATTTCGCCATTACTCAGAATCCGCTCCATTTCATATTCACGATATTCATAACAATTGACACTTTTCCATCTTTGCGGACACCATGCTAATGGAAGGTTGAAATAAAACTAATGCAAATTTATCTAAGTCAAGGCTTTTTATTTAATCTTTCATATAATAACATCAATTTTTGAATTCTAATCATCTTATATATTAATTTTTGAATTCTAATCATCTTATTTATTATATAACAAGCACAAGTATCTGGTCCGTCCTTACATCGATTTGTAGACCAGGGGCAAGTGCTAAAATGACATCCATGAGTAGATGTGATGTAGGATATGTTCAAAAACTTTCTTAAAACATAAATACAGTCCACTATCTCGTTAAAGTGTTCATCATGCAGAGTGTGATGATTGATTTTCAGAAATTTCAAAATATCATCCAAAGCGCTAGTAGTATTTATATTAGACATGCTTACTGTTTGAATTTTAAGTGTCAACTAAGTTATTTGAAATGCTTGTAAAATGTCATTAATGTTTTTAATCGTTTCACCACTCTTTCAACTCCATAACATGAGCATGTATCAGGACCCACTTTACATGTATTAGAAGACCAAGGACAGTTAGTATAATGAAGTCCATATATAGACGTTACTGTAGACACATTTTCAAATCTGCTTAGAAAGGAATTTTTTTCTAAAATCTTGTCCCTTAAGTAAAATTTGTCGGTTATTTATAAAAAAAAATAAGGATTTCATCCATTATTAAAGAAGTGTTCATGTTTTTTTTAATTATTATCTCCACATGTAGAGTTAAAATTCATTTATTGAATTAGTTTGTTACACCTTTCACACATACACTTTCTCTAGTTTGTCCAAAAGTTTTACATCTTCATCATCTAGTATGTCACTTAATGATACCTTCTCATCAAAATCACTAAATATACAACTTTCATGAAAATGTCGTTTATGCTTTACGCGTTTACCACCATCATACGATGTGCATAATAAAGTTATTGAACCCTTCACTACTATTTTCACATGATCACTAGCATTAAATTCAAAAAGCATGGAAGATAAATCATGAGCCCCGTCGCAGGCTCAGCAATAGAGTTTCAGGTCCATCATCAACTGTGATCTGTACAGTCAATACCGATTTAATCGCATCAACTCTGATTATTCGAAAATATCTCCAAGAAGAATGACACACACAATAACTATCCCCTTCATATATCGTTTGATCCGAACCGATAAAAGGCATAAAGAGCCTCCCGAAAAACAGGGAGTTCCCCATGATAGGGATCCGGAAAATAAGAACTAAGTACGGGCCAAGAATCATGCTAGATATTAGCGAATACAATGTATGTATCTTCTTTTTTTCTTTATTTATTTTAATTACTGTTTTTTTTTCAGCTCTGCAAGCCGCAGCGTTACCAAACAATGAGGTACAGACCAATAGAAACCATAGCGAACCACCAATATATGGCGAGTTACGTGGGTCTATGGGATCACGCACTTTTTTGCACGCTAAATTTGTATAAAATGACGATCAAATTTTAATTTGACATCAGTCAGCTACAATATAGATCCATCAGCAGTAAATGTAGCATAGCTTGTGGTGTAAACTTTAACTGTTTGTTATTTTACTAAAAAGAAGTATCGCATTCGCAATGGTACCAATAAACTGGAGGTTGGCTTGTGGTGTAAACTTCCGCTGTTTGTTATTTTACTATATGGAAGTATTTGGCACTCCAATATGTTCGGCAGCAAAAGATAAGAACACGCACTTTTGCACGATAAATCAAATTTTAATTCGACATCAGTCAGATACAATATGAATCCATCAGCCGTAAAGGCAGCGGTAATTGAGCTGAACGCTCTGAATTCAACCAAGCCGATAAAAGGCATAAAGAGCCTCCCGGAAAACAGGGAGTTCCCCATAATGGGGATCCGGAAAATAAGAACTAAGTACGGGCCAAGAATCATGCTAGATATTAGCGAATACAATGTATGTCTCTTCTCTTTTTCTTTATTTATTTTAATTACTATTTTTTTTCAGCTCTGCATGCCGCAGCGTTACCAAACAATGAGGTACAGAGCAATAGAAACCATAGCGAACCACCAATATATGGTGAGTTACGTGGGTCTGTTTGATCAGATGGCCATGGTGGACACGCACTTTTTTGCACGATAAATTTGTATAAAATTACGATCAAATTTTAATTCTACATCAGTCAGCTACAATATGAATCCATCAGCCGAAAAGGCAGCGGTAATTGAGCTGAAAGCTCTGAATTCAACCAAGCCGATAAAAGGCATAGGAGCCTCCCAGAAAACAGCGAGTTCCCTATAATGGCGATCCGGAAAATAAGAACTAAGTACGGGCTAGAATCATGCTAGATATTAGCGAATACAATGTGTGTCTCTTCTTTCATACTTTATTTATTTTAATTACTATTTTTTTTTTCAGCTCTGCATGCCGCAGCGTTACCAAACAATGAGGTACAGAGCACTAGAAACCATAGCGAACCACCAATATATGGTGAGTTACGTGGGTCTATGGGATCAGATGTCCTTGGTGGACATCCGACCCGTATTGGACGATAATGGCGAACTAACGCCAAATATGTAAACTTAAAAAAAAAAAAAAGAGATTATTGAATGGAAAAATTCGTTTCTCTTTTATTTTTGTGTCCTTTTTTCCACAGTTTTGTCCCACTGTTCTTCTTTCGCTTATCTTTTTCAACAGGGTAATTCGATTCTTCTCACACTTTTTTTATGTTCGCGTCTTTTTTTCCACAGTCACTGTTCTTCTGGCTTTTAATTTTTTAATTCTCTGCTTGGTATTTGATAATAAGAATTAGTTTCTATTCAGGATTGAAAGTGTAAGCAGTGAAAATGTTTTCGTGAAAAGTTTGTTTTCCCAAATGATAAATATTTTAGATTGATGCTTAGGAAAGGTGTATTTCTATATATATTTATATATTTTGTCAATACTATACAACTCCTGCTTTATCTTGGGATGCAATGCTAAAAATGACAAAAATTAACTTAGACCTTCTAACAGACATTAATATGTTCAATTTCTTTAAGAATGGTATTCGATGTGGATTGTGTTAGTGTAGTCATCGACATGCCATTGCTAATAATAAATATCTACATAATTATAATCCAGATAAATTGAGCGAATACCTCTTGTATTTCGATGCAAACAATTTATATGGTTGGGCAGTATCGCAATTGCTCCCTCATGGAAATTTTCAATGGCAGAATCCTGAGATGTACACAGCTGAATTCATTTCTAAAGTAAGCAACAATAATGAAGTGGGTTATGTACTGGAAGGAGATATAGCTTATCCATCAAATCTCCATGATAAGCATAATGATCTGCTATTTTATTCAGAGAATATGAAACCTCCGAATAGTAAATTTTCCAAAAAGCTACAAATAAGTTTGAAAAAGATTTCTTCAATTAATGAATAATAGCGTGTATGGAAAGGCGAAGGTTTGTTAAATTTCTTTTTCAAATGGAAATGGGTTCAGTGCCAGAAAATTAATTCCAAATATAGTCGTTCCATATTTACACCAGGCATGTGCGCTATTGAAATGAAAAAAAGTCGAAGATAATATATAATAAACCAATTTATTTAGGATTCGCTGTATTAGAACTATCGAAATGGTTAATGTATGATTTTCATTATGATTATATGAAAGAAAAGTTTGGTGATTCAATACGATTGAATTTTGCAGGTACAGATTCATTGATTTATTCGGTAATGAGCGAGGATTTTTACAGTGATATCTATAACGATGTAGTTAATAGTGAAAAATCAAGATTTGATACCTCAGAATATCCTGCAGACAATTTACATAAGTTTTTACAAACAAATGGCAAAGTATTGGGTAAGTTCAAAGATGAAAATAATTCCCAAAAAATGCTGGAATTTATAGGCTTAAGAGCCAATATGTATTCATTTAGCATAGTTGCTAGTGAAGTGGTAAAACAAAATCTAAGGGAGTAAAAAAAAATCTGCAGTAAGGAGTTTAGATATAAGAGATTATCGTAAGTGTTTAATTAAAAAACAATGTATATTTAAAACAATGTATATTTAAAACAATGTATACTTTTAGAAGTAGATTACATAATATTTATACTAAGAATTTGAATAAGTTATCTCCTAGTTTTCAAGATACAATACGATATATATGTAGTAATGGAATAAGTATAAGTGGGGACACTACAAAATACAAATAAATGAAACTTGATTTTCACAAAAAAAAAAAAAAAAGGATAGTTTTTCTTACTATTCAAAGTTTTAATGGTTACGAGCTATCATTGTGGTTTAAATTTCATGGTACTCAAATAGTATAAATAACGAAGTAATTCCTTCATTAGCATAAGACTGAATTGCAAAAAAAAATAATGAATAATAGTTTGGAAGAAGAACTTAATAGTTGGATCTATGGATTCAATCAAAATTTCTCATGGGTGATACAAAAAAAGAAAGCATAATGGCGGATGATTTTCCGATGCTTCATACCAATTCGTTAGAGGAGGCTGTTGACATCTTAAAAACAGACGAGGAAAAATCTTCACATCATCATCATAATCAACAGCATCAAGATCAAGATCAAGTGAAATGGTATGATTGTGTTGCTGACAGTGATTCCTTAGAGCTTAACATATTCAGAGATACAGCTTCCCATCAACTGGTTGACAACAGATCACCATTATTTAACAAAATCGATGCAAATGTTGGAGATATTTTCGAGAGTCTTGTTGAAAACACTTCTGTTGAGCAGGAGAAATTGAGTAATGATGATGGTATATATATATTTTTTATATTGTAATGAAATCATGCCAACAGAGTTTGACTTAACTTCTGATGACTACAAAGTGAATGTTATCAGCAAGGGACCAAATAAATCAAAAGCTTTAAGCAAAAAAAAAATAAAAAAAACAAGTGTAATCTCATGCAAGATCGTAAGCTTTCTCAGTGGCTTGCAAAGATGAAAAGATCACTGAAAATTGTTTTCCCAAACATCTTGTGAACCTATCAAGGACGTGATGACTGGCCTAAGCTAGCTGTTTTTCGGAGTGGTGAGAAAATGAAGCCTGTTACCCTGTTGTTAAATAAAGATCAAACCCATAGCATAGCATTTGAAGGAGAATAATTGCATTTGTTATTTCAATAAAAAATAATTAAAAAAAATGTATGGATAGCTGTTTTTTTTCATTATGTCTGTTGCATCACAACAAACAAGATGCAGAACAATTAAATAATTCATAAATTCAAATATTTCAACAATTCGCACATTTGAAGAATCAAAATAAACTCAATTGTCAAATGTGCGATGTATGGGAGTTGATCGCATATGATCTGTCTCTTTCCAACATTGAGTGTAAGGACACATAAGAGCTAAAGAAGGAGGGAGAGCATGTGTCGTTGCATTGTAATTTTTCAGTAGGTGATCAATTCACAATGAGTTTCACGTAATTGTACCACACATATTGTATTGTATAACTGAGAAACTGGGTCAACTTCTCTATTGTGTATGACGTCACAATACATATGTATCAATCAGCTGTGCTGTATAAATAGAAGTGTTTACAAAAAAAGAAAAGAGAATTATTGTGAGTGCCAACATAACAACACAACAAATAAAGATTTTTTTATAACGTGTCTTAACCAAGTGTTTAACTTATGAGAATTATACCGGGAAGTGATACATCTTCGTCTACTTCCCAACAAATCATCCAAGCTGATCACACGGAAGTGGAGAACAGGCAAAGCAAGGTGCTCATCAAACTTGCAAGTCTGATTAAGGGTGTAGCATACCCAATAGAGAGTATCAGGGTATGCAAGACTAAATATGGAGATGGTATGCTGTGCGAGTTATCCGATTTTCAGGTAAGTCCAATTTATTGATGAAAAACGTAAATGGCAAGTTCAAAGGCGAAAATATATTAATACCACGGATTCCTATCATACCTACAAATGTGCCAATTCAATTCAAACGAATTCAGTTTCCGATTAGATTGGCATTTGCAATGACAATCAACAAATCCCGAGGCCAAACGATGTCTATTTGTGGCTTAGATTTGAGTACACCATGTTTTTCACACGGGCAATTGTACGTAGCATGCTCTCGAGTGGGTAAGCTATCCAGTTTGTTTGTGCTCGCTAAAGATGGGCAAACAAAAAATATTGTTCACGCTATAGCATTAAAAGATTGACGTTGTTTGTTAGTGTTACTGTCGTAATTAATATGTGATATGTAATTTTAAGAAATAAACTATAATCACTTAAAAATAATATTGTTTGGCGTTTGTTATTTTTATATTCTCTTATCGTTCATAGCGCTCCATGCCTATTTCATGCATATACCATATACTTACACACTTATAATAAGTAAGTTACTTTTTGTCTACACTAGAATTTATCTAGAAACTAGAAATAATTTATAAGGCAAAACAACGTTTGCGGGTCAGCTAGTTTTCAGTATAAACAAGTGAATTGTTTTAGAGTCAATCAGAGTAAACAAGTTCATGCTGAAATAAACGGACACACACAATGAATCATATCAAGGATCCTCTGGAGGAGTATCAGTGTACTTTGAAGAGAAGAGCTGGGACTATCCGGGATTGATATAGCACGCGAAGTCTCCTGGAACAGCTGATGAAGACGAGGAATCTGCTAGCACTTGAAGCTATTCTAAGACTGCTGCAAACGATGGAGACCATCTTAAAGCTAGACGGCTTCTTGGAGTCCGACAATCCATAAATAAAATTTTACTAAAATGTTTATTTTTCTAACATTGATTTTTCTAATGTGGTGACCCACAACAAACACCATTCACGAACATATCCGTGGAGCTGCGGGAATTCACCACACTCCTGACTTACACTGCTGTGCAAAATAATAAGCACACCTGGTTCCTTATTCCCTCTCGCTCTGTCTAACACTCTGAGTGCTGATGCAGACGCTTGATCTGGTATTATTTTTGTTGGATCTGAATAACGGTTAAAATGAGAGCAAACAGATGCCTCTAGTTTGTTTACTTCAGTAGTTCTGAGCTATTTGTGGAAGTAAGTCCATATTTACATGTGTAAAAAAATAAGCACACAAAACTTTTCAAGCTACGATTTTTAGACGTTATCTTTTTTTCCACTTTTACATTGTAAGTAATAAAAGTATTATGAAAAGAATAGATTTGACAGTTGCAATTGTTAGTGTATTTGAAGAAAAATGGGTCGGAATAAGCATTGCTCACCAGAGCTAAGAAAGATTATAAACCAGCTAAGAAATGAAGGGCAATCACTGAGAGCTATTGCCAAATTCTCGTTCAGTAGGAATGGTCAGAAATGCTCTGAAATTTAATTATTCGGAAGAAACTCGTGGTAGAAAGCGCAAAACAACTTTAAAAACCGACCTTCGAATAGTTAGGTGCGTCAAAAAGGAGCCGTTTATAACATGAAAACAAATCAAGACAGCCTTAAACTTAAACATTGATTCCTCAATAGTTAGAAGAAGGTTGATAGAACATAATTTGAAAGCTTTACATCCAAAAAAGTGTCCGCTTCTATCAAGGAAAAATATCAAGGATCGTATTAAGTTTGCGGAAGTAAATTGCAAGAGACTACCTGAAAAATGGCGAAACGTACGTTGGTCTGATGAGACAAAAATTAATTTATTTGTGCCGGATACATCAAAAAAATATGTGAGAAGGCCAACCGGTATGCAATTTGACCCCAGGTTTACGGTTAAAACAGTGAAACATGGTGGTGGAAACATCATGGTCTGGGGATGCTTTTCTTATTACGGTATTGGTCCTATTCATTGGATCAAAAATTTTCTAACAAAGGAAAAATTATCTTAGGAAATCTTAGAGACAGTCCATATGCAGATGACAACTTACCCCTACTTTGGCAGTTCCAACAGGACAACGATCCTAAGCACACCGCCAAAGTGACGAAAAAGTGGTTTACTGATAAAAATGTTAGAGTTCTTGAATGGCCAGCACAATCCCCAGACCTAAATCCCATTGAGAATCTTTGGGGATATGTCAAAAGAAGGTTAAATGAAGCATCTAAACCGAGAAAGAGATTCGAACTATGGGAAAATGTAAAGAAAATTTGGTATGAAATACCGACATCGTTATGCCGGAAACTGGTCGACTCAATGCCTCGTAGATGCGAGGCTGTTTTGAAGCTGAAGGGAAGTACAACGAAATATTAATAATAATAATTTACATTCTTATTTAATTCTATTAATACTTGGTTACTAGCTTCAATATGTTCATTGTTTTGTGTAAATATTTTCGTTTTTTGTTAAATGTGCTTATTTTTTTTGCACAGATAAAGGTGTTGAAATTATTTGTTTAATTAATTTATAAAAACATCTATTGTTTGAACTCCGTATTTATTTTTTAGTTTTTAAGTAAAATTAATGCAAAACAAGAAAAAAATAACTACCCAAGTATAAAACGGTTGTTTTGGCTTTAATAGTCATTATTCGATTTTTCGTCCAGCTGTGTTTATTATTTTGCACAGCAGTGTATGTCAAAGTCAGTGTCAGTTGACTTCAGGCGCCTTTTATTTCTTTCTCTTTGGATCGAGCCGTGGACCCATTCGGATGCCATCAGCAGTTTCTGATTTTCGGACAGTATTATAAATATATATATTTTTTTTTTGTAAACTCGTTTGTAAGTACTTAAAAGATTGAATAAAGTTTACGTATTAACTCCTACGTAACACTAACTTCAAAGACATGTTTTATCATGTTCCGTTTTCTATCTGGGCTTGGTTGAGCATACAAAGAGCAATATTAAAAACAAAATTGTATTTAAAAAAAAATATACATATTTGGTTTTTATTTTTCAAATAATAAAACTTCAAATAAATGTTTGATCATGTTCCGTTTTTTCTTCTTAATCAAGTTAAGCAATTTCCATTTCATAAGTTTGCTTGAATTTGTCAATATTAATCAGCTCTACATCTGTACGATAGCTTGCATCTTGTGTTGTGAAAACTTCTATTTCACCATTGCTCAAAATTAGCTCTATTTCATACTCAGCCTCCCGGAGAAAGGGGCATTTCCCATACTGGGTATCAGTAGGATTAAAACTAAAAACGGACCCAGGATACCGTAACGATATCAAACGAAGAGCGAAGGCACAATCCAAACCATAGCTAACCACCTATACATGGTTAATTACGTGGCATATTGGGATCAGATAGCCATGGTGGAAGTGCGTTGCTGCGTAGTCTTTCAACGCACACAATTCAATGGCCATGCACAGAATACTGCGGCGACATACGTAAGTACAAAATGGGAGAGATGAGAGAATCGTAAAACGTAAGACCATCGCATGTCATTATCGAAACTGTTGGAAAATTTTTGACAGACTGGTGCGATGATAAACAGCTGACTACATTCATTTTAACGACAAAATCAATTTGAATTCGGACCAAGGATTAAGTTTCGAAAGTTGAAAAAATAAGATCTGAACCTTAAGTCTATTGCAATATTAAATATGATTACCATATTATAAACAAAAACTTATTTTCAGATGTCATTTAAAGAAAACGTAATTAACTTAGTGAGAGAGGAGCCGTTTTTATACGACACAAAGTCCCGTGCGTATAAAAACGTATTACAAAGGGACTCAAAGTGGGACGAAATCTCCAAGGAGCTAAACAAGACAGGTAATTTATGAAATAGATAACATATGTAGATGAATTTAAATGTACATGATTATAAATTAACACAAATTAATTTTCAGAAAAAGTATGCAAGATGCGCTAAAGGAGCCTCAGAGACCGCTATGTCAAAGACCGAAAGAAATTGGACCAGCCATCTGGAAGTGGATCGTCTGCTCTGCCGAGGTGGGATTTGTATGAATCCCTGCAGTTTTTAAATCCATCACTGGAACCAAGAGTGTAAGTAAAACTATAAGAAAATATTTAAGTATGTATGTAATTGTTTTTTATTTCTTTGCAGACAAATTGGAAACTTCGAAACTTCGAGGGCATGGAGACAACAACGCCAACTCCCAGGTGCCCGAATGTTCACTCCAAGCTGGCCAATGAATCCTTCTCCGAGTTCCTGAAGGACGTTAAGGAATCGATAACAGACAGGCTAGATGCCCCTCCAGTACCGAAGACATACAACGAAACGTTTATGGCTGCGATGGCAATAAGGATCGAAGCTCTGCCGGAAGCAGCTCAAAACCATTTGCACAGTTTTACTTAACACTGTCAATGCTGCTTTTAAAAATAAAAATTTAAAAAATGCATATATCAGTATTTTGTTCTATAAATTATATGTTTCGATTTTCAGGCATCAAATTTTGTTGGCATTTAGATAAGCTTTTATTTCTTCTCTCATTGAGAAAGCCACTTTTGATGAATTGTGAGCTCCTACAAGGCAACCTTGAAAGCGGCGTTATTTCACTTCTCCAAAGGCCTCTTGTAAGGATGTCACCATCCTCATCACACGTATCCACGCATTCACAAAATTATGTAGAACTGTGGTTGCTCTTACAATTTTGTCAACGTTTGTAGGCAACATATGTATCTTAATGTAAATCATTTATACTGATGGGCAATGTCTCAACCTCTTCCCGATGAGAATTTCGAATGACAAGATCCAAAGGATCTGCACCACAGAGTACATTTGAAACTGGAATAAACAATAAAGTTGGTTGTGTATTGGAAGTACGCAATATCTTCATGATTGCCATAATGATCTTTCGTTTTTTTGAGGGAATATGAGAACTCCGGGTAGTAATATTCCCAAGCTAATAGCTAGTTTAAATTCAAAGACTCATTATGTAATTCATCTCAAGAACTTACAACAGTGTCTGAAAAATGGATTGACTCTAACGAAAGTACACAGAGTGTCATCTTTACTCAATCTGAATGATTACAGAAATATATAAACCTTAATACTGAGTGTAGGAAAAGAGCTAGCAATAATTTTGAAAAAGCCTTTTTCAAATTTAAGAACAACGAGAAGACTTGGAAATATCCGGCTCGGATAGCTCAAGCCAAGGCTTTGTTGAAGGAAGTCGTAGAAAAGTTGTATTTCGACAAGTATCGCGCTCTAGCATTATAACTACTTGAGTAGATAACATTTTGCAATATAAAGCAGAGAATTGTATTAGGGTCATCCACAGTAGTTAGTTTATGGGTGTTCTGGGACACTATTGCGGTTAAAATTGGTGCGGTTTTCTGATCTGGTTTCTTGAAATGATCGTTCTAGAAATGTTGTGGACCGTACTTTGTGGTTGAATGTTCTGGATCGTTGAGGTAGGTCGTTCACTTTGGTCTTTACTTTAACAGAAGCGTGTTGACTAACGCCAATGTGAGAGTCATGAAGACATTTGTCAACAAATTCGAGGACATAAATTCGGATCACGAGAATCTGATATTAGACACGGAGACAACATCAGATATAAATGTAGAAATGCCACATATTCATTTTTAAATTGTTCTTTTAATTTCTCATTTGTAATTCATTGATCGTCGACCGTCAACTGCGCTCGATTTGAAATTATTTATAGTAACCTGAGATGCCATTCGCTCGTTTGTCGACCCAGTCGGTCGTAGTTTTGTTTACCCTTATCGTGCATCATCGTCTGAGTCGCCGAGAGTGTGTTTACATTCGTCGCTGCTGGAAGTCGAGTTGGCCCACATTTAGTAGCATAAAACCCGATGCGATTTGCTCAGTTTTACCTTAGGATACAATGGCGAAAAGTAGCGATATTTCTTTTAAATGTAACCCTACGATTGGAGCATTGATGTGGTGGTAAAGGAAAAATAAACAAAAATAAAAAATGTTGTGTTTTCTTTCATTTAAAAAAAACTCTTTTTACGGGCATCATTTTTTTACAGAAAACGAAACTAAAGAGAAACGAAAAGAATTACATATTCGTTTTTTTTCATTTAAAATTTGTATATGGTATATTTGTAGCTGTTGTTGTTGATGGTTTTATTTTTAGCCTTGAAAGGACTCTTGATCATTAAGTATTGCCATTTTGTATGTTGGTCCACGACCCTTCATGTCAGGGTTAGAATCTGTATCCGTCTTCCCAAATTCTAAGATGAAACCGAATCCAATCAACGAAAGTCGAAGAAGGGAATAGTGTTCATACTATAAACAAAGCAGATACAAGTTTAATCATGTTTCACTCAGTTGTAGCGCGTTGATTCGTGCTACTTAAGAAATTGTCATCTCGTTTTGAATGTTGATCAATTCTACACCTGAACGATAATTTGTATCTTGTGTTGCAAAAAGTTCTATTTCACCATTACTCATAATTCGCTCAGTTTCGTACTCACGAAACTCATAGCATGTTATATTCAATATGCGATTTTTATAATAACTGTATGGCAGCGTTAGAAATACATCAGCATATTCTAATCGAAGTGGCGACAGAAACTTTGTTTACTTTCGATGATTACTGCTATATCTTTTTCTTTACGAATCAAATTTTGTCTAAATGCTTCTATGACCTCATCAAGCGTGAACTAATTCTCGTTAGGTTTCTGTGTTATTGTTTTTGTTGCTGTAGTTTCCTCATCTGCCTGAAGATTATCCAAAGATGTACGTAATTGCACCAATTGGAAGGACAAATCAATTTTAAGAGTATCATTATTTGACAGAACAACATTAGACTTAAAGTGATACAAATTTTTTTAACAGCATTACTCGTTGTTCCAGCATGTAACATGCACTTGTGTCTGGTACATCATGACCGTTTTCTGATACCCAACTGCATTTTCAGTAGTTTTTATATAGGTTCAGTTATGAATGGCATTCTAGAATTTGTTTTAAATGCTCATCTAATATGTATTCCTTATGATATTTTAAAAATTTGTGTGTTTCTCAAAAGCTCTAAAGAATTTATGTTTGTCATTCTTTGTTTGTCTTAAATTCAATTGCATTCAATTTATCTGAAAGTTTTATATCTTCTTCATCAATGTCACTTGCAACATCAAAATCACTAAATACACAATCTATGAAATCGATTTAAATAGTTTATGCGTCTAACACCTTCATATGTAAACTAGTAAAACTAGTAATAAAAAAAATTAGTGATTCTCCTCTTCGCAGGCTCAGCAACTGAGATTCATGTCCATTTTCAACAGTGATACAAATAGTTAATATTGAGCTAGTTACATCCACACCCACTATTCGAAAATATTTCTATGATGAATGACAAACACGGTATTTATTTTGTATGTACTCTGCTTGGTTGGCGTTTGATAATAATTTGATTCTATTCAGGATTGAAAGTGTAAGCAGTGAAAATGTTTTCATGCAGAGTCCTTTCTTGTGTGGCATTTAAAAAAGTGGACGGTTTCCTCAGCAAAGGTGAACCCCGGGATAGCACAAGCAGCAGCAGTACCAGCACCGAGAGATGTTTTCCCACCGTCGAAAAGGATTAAGCAAACCATTTTCAGACGTTGTCGGGTTTGTGATAAAGAGATGGAGGAAAGTAAACGGGTACAACATCAACGGAAGAACTCCCACAAATTGAATGCACAACGATTACTCCAGAATAATGTTTGTGTCATTGAAGGAGCATTTAAGAATCGTGTCAAAAATCTATCAAAAATACTTTTGTCGGTACTACTCTGAATGTAGAAAAACTCTGATATCGACAATACTCGGATTTTGGAATTACTTACGCTAGCAGGCATTCAAATTCAATATGTGAATTCATCAAGGGCGATGATGACTTCAGCATTGATACAAAAAATAGGCAGACCCAGATGATTGCCGAAGAATTACAGGAAAAAAGACAGTGGATGGGCTTTACTCTCATTTACAAGAATCGAAGTAAATATCAACAAGTATCAACCATTGAAATGATCCATGTATTTCTAGCTACCAAGAAAACTAAGCAACAAAAAAGCACGCATCGATTTGGAAAATAATCATAAGTATAGTTTCAATGGGGTATTATTACGGGAATAGATGAAACAATAATAACGAATCCACAAAGAACAACGTACGGAATATCGAATATAACAGCGGAGATAATTCTTATCAATAATGTACACGTTAATTGTGCTAATCTGGATTTGCCCCTAAAGATTATAGATGTACAACTCCTTAAAACCAACAGTCCAACCACAAGCGTATATATCTTTGATCACGAAAACGAGAACATCGTTGGCCCATTTAATCATAGCCAAGAGGAAACGAGCAGAGATATCAACCTACTTTTCTTGAGCAATGAAGCCAGAAATACACATTACCCAGTACCATTTGCAATACATATATTATATTCGAAATGAAATAAGAGTTTTGTTATGGACGATTCGTGTTGTGTTTAATTAATAAATCAGCAGAGCAAACGGTTGAATACTCTGGCAGAACTGAACAAACAAATTTCAAGCAAGTAATATTATATGAAAAGTCTTTATTTTTTTCCTTTACCGGGTCTACCTGCCAGACCGATGCAAGGGGATGTCGGAAACAACAATGGAGGATATCAATAAAAGTGAATATACGATATACGATAACGTATATTGTGGAGTCAATGAATAAAAGTTTTCGCATAAAGATTAATAAAAAAAAAAAAAACAAGAATAACAAAAATCTTTATATCTTTTCTTTGATTTGATTATATTACAATTTCTTTGCAACAAGTTCTCTGACCAGAAGGGAATTTTCTAGTGCACAGCTTCCAAAATGATGATAATGGTGATGAGACCTATTGTATATTGAACTAGGTGATTGAAGATGCTTAAAGCGTTCACATTCCTGTGAAGCATTTATTACTTCAAGCACACCAGTTGCTGCTCCGCCTAGAGCTCACACGGCTGACAACACTAATAAAATCGGTAAATTTATATAAAATCACGGTAAAATTTCAATTTGACATCAGTTTGTTCTGCACATGGACCGTTTGCGAAAACTTAAAAGCTACAAGCTTGAATTGAATGCTCTTAGCACAAAGCAAATTACACATATCAAAAACTTAAAGGAAAAAAAGGCGTACCGGGCCGAGCCGAGGATACTGCACAATGTAAGTATATTAACATTTTTCGATTTTTTATTATTTTGTCTTCTTCCACAAAGTTATCATGCGATGATAGTGATTTTTATGGATGTCCTATGTTTTGTTTTGATTTGTCAAGAGTCATTTCATGTAAGTATAAATATTCTTTAAGACATTTATATTATTTCGCAGAATGCGCAAACACAAATAGAGAACACAAAACATTAGGATCAAAAGGAATATCAATAATTTAAATATTTTTGTATTTATCGGGGTATTATTTCCAAAGCAACTTTGCTTTGGAGATGACCTCACATGTAATAGTTTGCGAAAAGAAAAATAACAAAACGGTGCCCTCTGCCCAACACAATTCGTTGAAAACCATAGTATTTTGGGCAAACGTACAGGAAATTCATGAAACACATGCCTGAATACAGATTGGTCAGAATCTAACGCGTTGCCTTGTGATAGCTGCTTACATTTATTTGATAAACAACTTCAACAAAAATAAACAATGAGTCGCTACAAGGAATGAAACGGTCACACTTTGATTTCATCGGAGCAATCAGCAACAAATTGTTTGGCATTCTGGATCAAAATTTTGCTGTTCAATCAAATCTAGAGCATAATGAGAACCACGAGTGATTTTGTTAATACAGGAGAGTAAGGCTGAGGACCGCGTTGCAAATATTTCAGACCGCTTCTTTTAAGGCGAACACGAGCGCTGCTTACTTAATTACACTGTAACACTGTTGCTGTGCCTGAGGTCAAATTAGACATGCCATAAGTAAAATCAGTGTGGTTCAACGATTTTTGGCACGTTTTGGAGATCGACTTTGATTTGAATGTCATGTGGGTTGGGATAAGAAAAAATGATGAAATGATATGAAAAATAAAAAAGGGAAATTAAAAATGAAAAAAAAGGATATTAGATAGAAGAATTTTATGAATCCTCAAAAATGTCAGGAACGCTTCATTAGCTCATGTAATGAAGTGGGTTTCCGCATGGCCGTCGGCAGATTAAAGTCACGAAAATATGTAATTTCACTTTTCTAACTCTGTATAAAAATATTTATCTTGTATCTTGTAATAAATTCAATTGCACAAGTTTCTGATTTGACAAATCTAAACGATTAGTAGGCTAATCTGATTTAAACACTTTCTTCTGTTCTTAAATGTAAAAATATATAATAATACTAAATTTCTAAATCTCTTTCTTGGCTGCTGAAATTCACTCACCCATCTTTTCTACATTTATTTCTAAGGCTTCAGTACGTTTCATGTTGATTAAGGTTGATAGTTGAATTGAAAGCCAAAAAGGGACACTTTTGAGCTTGTTTTCAGTGATTGATGCACTTAGTCCATGTATCCCGCATAGGCATCGCGTCGTTTATGAGCCACTGCATGCACTTTCTTCTGATGAATCTTGCCTGTTTTCAATAATTGATGTCCGTAGTCCATGTACTCCACATAGTCATCGCGTCGTTAATCCATGCACTTCCTTCTGATGATTCTGATATTTGTTAATGGCAAGCAGATAGCAGCATAGTCATCGCCTCCTTCTTTCAGATGATTGCGAATTCTGATATTTTTTTAAGCGGCGCGCCCTTCTTCATTGGAAAAGCAGACGGAAGACTGGCATCATTCTACTTCAATTAAGAACTACTGTCACGTGGAATGGCTCTTGAGAGCTACCTGAATGATGAATTAGCCGTTCTCGTGCAGAAATACACTGTTTTCCCCGTCAAGCTTACGTGGTTTTCCTAGACAACCGCTGGTAGTTGAAGGCGGCATTTTACAAGACGTTAAGTGAACTATCTGTGAATTGTCCACGAAAACAGCAATTATTAATCCAATTTCGGTGTAGTATAGTAGAGTGCTATAAAAAATGAGAAAACATAAGAAAAGTATAAATAAAAATTGTGGAATTAGGATTGCATTTTGATTCATTTAACGAATATAAAGTGTACTAACAATTATTTGAAACGTTGTGCTTATTTACAAAGTGCACGTTTCACTGTAGAAAATTAAAAAAAAACATCAGTTTGAATTCAGATTATATTTGAAAATTTATTTTAATACTCTATGATAAACAACATTTTCTGTTTTTCCTTTTCCAAGACAAAAAATTAATAATACTGATGGTTTGCCGAGACGTGAACTGGCAATGTACAATTTTTAGTGAGAGAATACTGGAAATTCCATGTGTATCCCACAAACTCCGAAAGACTGGCCTTGCGCCTTATTAATTGTAGTTGCAAAGGCAACACGCACTGGAAATTGTACACGTTTGAATTCAACCGACATCAGGTATTTTGGATTGCATAGCGAAATTAAATTCATTAACATCTTTATTCTTGGCTGCCAAGAAATGCTCTTTCGCTCAACCAAACCTGATTTTTATAATGCTGTGTTATGTTAGGGAATACGCCCTCAATCAATTCGTCTTTCAATGGTGTAAATCGAAGCATCAATGGTGTGCATCATTTCCAATCATCAAAAATTGCGTTGAAAATTCAACCGCTTATACACCATTTTGCAATTGAGTACGAATATTTGTTTGTAAGAGAAAATATCTTCACATGTCTCCACAAATACGATCAGTTCAAGCAAGCAAGCAAAATGACAATAAGAGGCGCACGCTGCAAAGTGCAAAACATTGGTCATCCCAGATGTTTTCGATATATTAAAACTTGGTGTTTCAATGATTTGCATGTTCAACGATAACAGAATTTGCATTTCGATCACCTTCTAACAATGTAGCTAGTTCATATCTGTTTCGAGTATGTATTGTTGCTAAAAGCAGTGAACTAATAAAAGTTGCGCATGTAGTTTAGTAAAATCCACCACTTGCAGCATTGATTACATGCACAATTGTTTCATATATGTTGGTTTGTACATGTGCAAATCACTATTTCTTCCAATATGGATTTTCGGTTTTGTTTTCGACGCGCTACTAAACAAGCCATCGCATTTGCATCTACTCACACAAAAAGAATTTCGCCGAAAGTATGAACCATTTTTGAGAACACTTATGACACACAGAATGTTAAGTTTTTTTATATACTATATGTTTATAGAAGATGTGTTGTCTAGTCTCGTGCGAGTTATAGGAGCAGTGATACAATTTTGTACAGTACTCATCATATTCAAAGGATGACTAACGCTTGGTAAAAAAAAAATGCTGGTTGGCGCAGTTGTTTGAGTGTCTGCTCCTGGTTATAGGGGCACTGGGCCTTTAAATACGCTTTATCCGGTTTTCAAATCCGGTCCAGTCAGCATTTGCAGTTGGGATCAAATGAACGGCACTATCACTGAAGTCAGTCAATCAGAGTTCCATTGTCTGACTATGGGTACCACAATGGACCATCGTGGTCTAAGTGTGCTGGCGATTGCGCTGGCGGCCACCTACCTAAACTAACCTTGGTTATGATTCAAAACGATGTCGAGATGTCAAAGTAATTTTCATCCGCAAGGCAGGTAAGGCAAGCCAAGGACAACAGACCCATCAGCCTTCCTTACTGTAGACATTGGAACATCTGATAGACATTTCAGGCCAATTCTAACATCCGGCATCCTTGTGTGGTGGCAAGCAGTGAGTCGAGTTGAGTAGAATTGAGGAGCAGACCACACAGCTTAGGACACATGGAAATAACCAAAAATGCTATGATTTCGAAGCATAGAGACTATATCGCACCCTACGTAGACTTCAAATTTGGCTACAAAAAACTGATCCGAGATAGAGAAGACTGGACAAAGGATATAGTCAGAAAACTGACGAATCTGGAAGTATACACGGACGGTTCCAAGGCGGCCTCGCCATTGATTTCCTTCTCTCTGTCCTTTCGACAGCTTAACCACTACAGTGTATTCCAGGCAGAAGTTAAAGCTATCCAGGAGGCTGCCCGCTTACTGTCCATGTCCATGAGCGGGTATCAAGGCTCTGGACACACCATCGATTAAATCAAATATGGTAAAACTTTACCTCTCAGGGAGATAGCGACTAGATGCCTATGCTGGATTCCTAGGCATAGTGGTATTCCAGTCAATGAAAAATCCGACGGGGTAGCTAAAACAGGGTTGGGACTGCTACTTCAAGTAATAAGTACCCTATTACCTATAAATGCCATCAATATCACCAATCAGAGATGGATGGAACACTTGGAGCACTTCGATGCAAATATGGCCTTCAATTAATTCAAAAAAGACAAGGACACTTCTGAGTCTTAAGAGGATTGTTAACAAGAAATTCGTAGGCATGATAACCAGTCACAGTATGTTGGACTCACATGCAAGAAGAATGGGACCCCTATACAATGACTTCAGCAGGACTTGCAGGAATGATGATAAACCACATGTTTCGTGTGACCGGAACTCCGATAAGCAGAGAGTAACATGAATTTTTCCAGAATTCTCAACACATGTCGGGCGAGGGTGCCCGAAAATTAAAAAAAGTTTTTTTTGTGGTAAATTATATTTTTTGTCGCCCTATTGGTGACGCGAGATTGCGGTCTACAACTATGAAGAAACAGGAAAATGATATTTTTTGGGACCAGAATACAAGGCAATACCACTTAATAACAGACATTTCAATGGATATGCTTAAAACTTAGTCATATTTTATCTCTCATACGCAAAGGCCTACAAAAACAAATCAGACCACACTCCTGTTGTAAAGGGTTTGCTTATTTTGTTCTCGATTGCGTGCCAAAAATATACAAAATTAATTTGCCTGCCAAGGTTTCTTTTGATGTAAAACAATTTATTACAACGGCAATAAATGATTAAGATATTTGGGATATCAAGAAAATTGAGCAGAGCAAGAAAATCGCTCAGAATATATTATGCCAAATGGCAGTTATTAGACAAGCATGAACGCTTCTTACTCGAGCAGATTTCGGTTTGAGCAGTGTCAAGGGCTACAAACGAAGAATACACGTTCCTCACGAAACTATACGACAAGTCCTTAAAAAGCACAAATGTTCATCAAGGGATGCACGAAAAAAACCACTGCTTTCAACCAAACCGTGCAAAAATGTGTTTCATTCGCTTTAGAGTACATCGTTCAGCCAAATGAATATTGAGAGAACGTAATATTCTACAAAGAAACAAAAATAATGCTCGATATAGGTGCATTTTATTATGTTCACTAATCCAGATTAGATCGACGAAACAAAGGGGGTAGTAGTTGCACATGTACATCTGTCAAAACGCAAAAAGGTTTTGTTGAAATTTGTATGTGGAGTTCGCATGCCAAATAAAATCTTTCTTCGCATGCACATGTTATATGTTCGGTTTTTATGCTGTATAATTGAATAGGTATATGTACAACAAATCAACTTAATATATCCCTAATACCCTCAAGGGTATTACAAATTAAAGTTAATTCACGAATTGTATATCTAATGAGTGAAATATTACTTTATACGACCTCTAAAATAATTTCACCTCACAAACCTATATTTTATTTGCAGTCAGGAATGAAAGTTTGCAGTATACCAAAAGTCACGAATGAACTTGCCATCTTGTGAGGTAGCTAATCGAGTGCAGGATACTGATTATTGTTGCTGTAATACATACAATCCAAGATTTGTGGGCATAATAAAAAACACCTAATGAAGGTTCCAATAGAGTGTGGGACAAACCGTTAAAAGCCTTAGATAGGAGAAACATCATCCTCACCGTAAAATTTGGGTCTGTATATCAAGAGTCAGAGTAAGTCAGAGATATCGTCCCCCGGCAAATCTTACAAGCACATTTGCTTAACAGCGCCTAGTTTTAATAGTGGTGCTTTTCTCATCCCTAGTGTCTTGGGTTTATATAATTTTGTGTCTTAATGATGGTATTTTCTGTAGCTTTTCCTTCAAAATTATTTTAATAAGTTAACATTCATAATGTACGTATTTTCTTGTAGTTTCTAATAGGTAAGTTTTCAGTCCAAATCTCTGTAAATTTTGCAACGTCGTTTTTAAGAAAAAGCAATTCTATCAAGTCAACGATCCGAAGAATAAAGAACATACGGTGAAGACACGGCTGCTATATAACTGTAGCTAAGTTCTAGATACGCCAGCACAAAGGCCAGATCTTAACCCAACTGAAAATTTATGCGTACATTTGAAGAAAAAAGTTTCAAAGCGGAGCCCCTAAGACATTCCACAAAACTATGGTTAAATGCATTAATCGATGCTAAAGGCGGTTACACAAAATATTGCAGCATTAAATCTTAAGAATATTTGAATTTTTAATAATTAGTTGCAGAAGTGGTAACCACTTTTTTGACAGTATAAAAGTGTATGTATGTAGGTACAATAGAACACGAAATCTGTTACAAAAACTATCCACTTACCAAAAAGCATCCATAGATATACGCTTAGTTAGTTTTTAGTAGTTTTTTTTTTTCATAAAAATCACAACTTTTTCATAACATCACTCACTACTGTAAAATAGTTTCACATTGCACAAATGTAATTTCTTGCACACATGTAATTTCTGGAATGTAATCTATCTAGCCAATGATACTCAGAACATTTTAGAAGAACTTGAAACAGATTAAACATAAGTAAATTTACAATATAACAACACGCGTTCACTGAAAGTCGGAGACAAACTGCGTGACCAGAAATCAACTAATAGAGATATTCAACTTTCCAGCCAAAAATACCATGACCTACCGCAAAACACGCATACTTCTTTATTTGGAAGATATATTTTACGCATACTTTCACAAGTGGTGTCTTTTTATCAGCTGTTTACCCCTCCAAATCATATTTTGCCCGTAAGAGTGTCATTTCCAATGTGTTTAACTTGCCCACGATCTGGAAATATTCCATGAGTGATGTTCGTCAAGTTTAGCAAATTAAATAGTATTATAACATGCGAAAAAGAAGTTTATTTCACAAGTTGCATTTTAATATTAAAGCAAATCTTTACGAACTGCGTATAATGGATATGTAGGACAAATTTTCAAATATTGCTGCACAGTTGTGTGATATGCGTTAAAAACTAAAATGCTTCAAGTAATGACTTCTGCTCCAACACCATTAATTCGAATTAATTAGCAAAATGAAGTGTTTGAGTAATCCATAGATATACAATGTTAAAGTGACAATACGAAATAATTCAAGGAATTAAGTTGTTTTCTGTAAATTTGGGTACTTATAAAACCAAAGAACAGACAGTCATACATACATGTGTGAATTTGCAGAATTTCCATTTCATTATCATTGTATTATTATGAATTGGGAATGATTATACAAAAATTGAATTCAACCACAAAATCATATTAAAACCCTTTTCCTTTACCTTTTTCTAATATTTCAAAGGCAAAATATTTGAATTCAAATGTAACGTGTCAGTGATCAGCGCATTCCAATATACTCCCAAGTATATGAATGTACCTTCTGAATCTGAAATCTGAAATCTGATCTGAAATCTGATCTGCGTTTTAAGCTCCTCCTCCTTTTTGGGGTGAAACATATGGATTTGAAATAACGCTCAAATAACGAGCGCTTTTGAAACAAAATGCTCTGCTTCACCTCATTATTTCGAAGGGGAAGACTTTCAGCTGTTCGAAATGATTCTCACGTATTCACAGATGGTACAACTACAACAAGCTGTCAAACAAATTTCAGGGGCAAGAGACGAGGAAGTTAGATATCTCTATTAGTTGATTTCTGATAGCAAATGGTGATTTCGGTTGGTGCCTGGTGGTCAGAAATCATGTACACCGAGATAGTCGGCTTTCCAGTGGAAAGCCACTTGCACATCGCATTTCACCTCGATGTTCTAAACGGACGCATACTACTTTATTTTCACGCACACTTCTTAAGGCTTTAGAGCAGCGCCATGTTGCTTTTAAGATTTGCCCACAATAGTGTCAAAAATTAGCGAGTGCTCGAGATAATGTCAAAAATGCTCATGATTGGAAGTATTCCAAGGAGAATGTTCGTAAAGCTTACAAGTTCTTAAAAGAATGATTATTGTTTATGTTTTTATAAGACATCGCTGAAATTATAATCATTACGGTGATAATGACGCATTTCGGTCAGAACAAATGTGAAAACATTTAAAATATACTAATCTTTCATTTCACACACTGATGAAACTACTGTACTAAGTTTTAATGTGTTTACGATTCAGTTTTTTTGAATTGAGACTAGAAGTCCAAGTCATATATGCAACACAGAATTGTATTACTGCTTATTATATCCAATATTATACTTTATGTTTGTAATTTGGAATGAATTTCGTATTTGTCATCAAGTTTTTCAAACAAATTGTTGGGTGCGAACTTCCGTGTATACGTATCATATTCGGTATATTAGTTTTTAAGTTCATTATATATATATATAATTTTCAAACTTAACGTCCGTTTTCAATGGAATTTTCCAGTCTCACATTTCATGCACCTCGTGAACATACATTTTCTTCTAATATTTCGCTCCATTTTTGGTGGTGAATATTTTACACAGAAATTTGAATCCGATAAGAAATGATGATGATAAGGGCATTTGCGATAAGTACATACGTTGTTGTGCATGTTCTTATTAATTTCTAAAAACAGAACAAATTAAATAAAGGGAAATTTACGTTGCGTTGTCTGTCAACGCTCATATTTCATTGGCTGTGAACAGAAAATTTTAGCAAAATCTAAGAGAGAATTGAGAGGATTTTAGTGTAATAACATGATACATTTTGTACATCATGATACCAACGCAGAATTTTTCGACATGTTCGATATTTTAAAGAGAGACATGCGTTCAACTGGAACTTTACATACAAATTGAGTAATTTTCGCCCAAATTGAGAGTCAACTGACGTGTGAGAACTGAAAACAGTTGATTAAAATTAATTTAACGACAAAAGTGATTTGAAATCAATGGGCAACTGCCAACAATTTAAAAATAATGAAAAAAGCTGATGATTGATTTGACATTTCGAATCTAAATGCACTGCGTTTTCTATCACAAAGTCGAAAGCAGCAACGCACTATTGTGTTTCATTCATAGTACTTCGTCTCCGAACTATACTGTACAGCAAGTGGTGATTTCGGTTCGTGCCTCGTGGTAGAGCGCAATCAAGAGCTCTTCCTCTTGTGTCAGCACAGAATTACCAGAAAAATATTTTTCAAAGTACAATCACTGTTACCAAAAAGTGTCATTTGAAGGCAATGTGTGCCACAAAAAAAAATATAACAATATATACGTTTTTGTGTATTTTGATCAACTTTATGAATTAGAAAATGTTATAGAAAGAAACTAAATGCATTAACAAATTTAGTTAACAAACAAAAAAACCACAATTTACACATATTCATCGAAACTTAACGAGCGTTCAACTTTTTTCAGAATGCAAATGTAAGCGATGCAGCTATTGTTTTATAAATATATTAATTTTTCAATTTTTTACCAGAGTGCCTATTCAATGTTAAAGTGTTACAGTTCCACTTCAATCAAAAAGTGACATAATGACACGATCGGGCCACATCGGGAAAGCTGCTGCTAGGTATCATACGTGTTTTTGAACTCGTCGTTTGTATTTGAATTTTCGTCCACACTATGTGTACAATGGGTAATACGAGCTCAAGAGATATCGAATTACGCCATTATACCATTGAGTCACTTTTCGATCCTCCATTAACGATTTTTCTTAGTTGTAGATTATCTGGATTTCAAAATACTTAAAACAACAAAGGGAATTAAATAAATATTTAGATCAACGTACGATTCTTTGTAAAATTCACACAAAAAATATATATATCAAAAACGTTGCATTTTAATCTGGCAATACCAGAGAACCTCTTTGAGATTCACACAATTGCTTCAAAATGTGTTGGTACTTGTTCATCGATGCGTGAGCTGATAAAACATTAAATGACAAAAACACAACACAGCGTTGTTGCTGCGGTTTCATAGCATTTACTTAAATGCCATGTGGTTTGAGGATTAGAAATCCTTATCAAAGGAAGTTAATGATAGCTGTTAGTGAAAAATGGGTCGTGAGACCAATGTATTTTTTTTCTATTCTGTATTTCTTTGCTTATCTTCCACCGCAACCACAGATAATGGCTCGTCAAAGAAAAAAACCGTTGCCGAGTTAAAGATGTAGTTCGGCAACGATGTAAAATAAATTTGATTGTGAACAAAAATTGTAAACGCTTAGGAAATTTAGCGAGTTGACGCAACGTTGTCTTGGGATTGTGTTTCTCAGGTTCACAATCCATGCCTCATTAGGATTGTTCCTGATGTCTAGAAAATGCTTTCTGAACAGTGTCACCATGTACTGTTGCAAGGGGATGATGCATGCTTTGTCGTAAAGCTTCTTCTTGCTTTCGACGGTCCCTGACCAAAGTGAGACCGGTACATATTCGCAATATTTTCTTTTCGAAAATTGCCATTTTATCCACGCTGGTCTTGCAAATAGTGTGACATATTTAAGTAAGCCGTGCGTCAAGATCGGTCATGTATGTCAGCTCCATGTAGAGCAGTAGCATTGTCCACTGGCTTAATCCATTTTGTTTACGCATCAAAGGATAGATTCAATGGAAGCCTAGGTTTTGCCGTCTTAAGGGTCTGTTTCGAGTGACTGTTGAAGTTCAACCTTTCCGTGAAGTTAAACCCAATATTTGTCTTTGATATTTGCGTACCGTTAGGGAGCACTAACTTTATGCTCCGACATTTAGCTGCTGATCTGCATCCACCTTGGGCTTGTCTCCTTAAGCACATACACATACATACATAAGTACTGATTTCCCAGCATTGATACGAATACCCCATTTGGTGTATGGGGTGGATATCGGCCCCGTTCTTGGCAAGTTCAACCGCTGCCTCGGCCGCTTCATTGACTGCCAGGAACACCGCTGGAAAAACGCTCTACTGCGGAATTTTTTCAAATCTACTTCGGACATGTTATTGGCTGCAAAAAGAATTAAAAATGAACAGCTCCAGCCAGATATGAACACAGAAACTATAAAAAGCATTAGCAACGCACCGCACGAGTGGAAAGGACCTACAATTTTATAGACTCCGAACGGCTAATTTGAGAAGCATTTTCTTATACAGCTATAGGGTGTTTTCATAAACGTCAGGCTAACAAAGGACTGCGTAATCCATGTTCATTACTGCAGAAATACGAGCATACTTACTTAGGTGAATTGCAGTACCTACTGTTCATAAACGTCAATAGTTCATCGATGTCGGGCAGATTGTGCCATTATTCAGATTTCCGACGATTATGAAAACACCCATACTCTTTGAGCATTGTCAGTAACTCGAAAGAGGTGTGTGAACCTTGACAAGTAGGTCCAAGTGCGTAGGAGTCGACGCACATACCCACAACGCCATGGGCCACGGCCATAATGAAATGCACCTATTGCTGTCAATAGGTGCAATAATTTGTAAATCAGACAATAATCATTGCATTTTTTTCTTGCGTTTAATATTATACAAATTTATATAGATTAGTATAGAAAAGATATATATGTACGTACTATACTATTCATAACTTGAAACGAGTATGGCTCGTAAAGAAAGGTTAATTGAGTTTTAATCTTAAACAATATAGCTTATTTTATTAATTCTAGCATAAAATTACATAAAACCAATTAACAAAACAAAATAAATTCTATAATTCAATGTATAAAGAAAGGTAAATAAAAAAGTATAACAAATATTTTCATTGATATTAATATTTAGTATGCCCTCCTTTTGGTCTATAACAGCATTGAGCCGGTTAGAATATGATTCCACAAATTTCTTGGTCGTTGCACAAGGTATTCTTGCACATTCATTAATTAAGGCAGTCTTCAGGCAGACTTTTTGTGGGAAATCCTGCGATTGCGAATATTTGCGTCGAAAATAGACCACCGATTTTCAACAACATTAAGATCTAGAGACTGTGAGCTTCATAACGTATAAATAAGCCAGGTTTGGGCAATTCCCGAAGTATGTTCGGGTCATTTGTGTGTGTATTGGCAAAACCGAAAAGTGTCCTTTATTCGCAATTGCTCTACACTTTGGAACAAGCTTTCCTTGAGAATGTTAAGATAAACTATTTTATCCATTGTGTTTTAAATAAATTGTAGCTTTCCGACTCCCGTGCTGAAACACTGCTTGACTGTTGGCTTTGAGAATTTGGCTTACGCCATACATTAGTTAAAGTTAAATCTGAATTAACCTTTTAGCGTTTTTACTTTGTTGATAAATTCTTTCATGTAGAAGCCATAGCTACTCGTTTGAATTAGTAAATAAGGCGTGGCTCAAATAAGCTGTGATGTGTATGTAGAAAAAAATAAATAAATAATGTCTTGAATTCGAGAAATGCATGCGTTCCTAATGTATGTTTACGCTGACTTGCTGATTATACCTCGGCTTTTTGATTTCAGTTTTTATCTTATTGGCATTATATAAACTGTCTTCCGCGGCCGACTGAAAATTCAGATCATTCCGAGGCATATTCCAGTTTCTCCGTAAAACTTTCGTCACACTTTTGCTTTTCACAGTCAGACCAAAACCCAAAGTAGATAGTAGATAGCCACTAGATGAACATGTCACTGACTCGCTTCGGTCAGCACTATTCAGTTCAACATATTTCTAGAATCTTTAAATCCTCCTAAAAAAAATTAGTGAAACCATTAGCAATATCTGGATACTTTTCCGTTCAGCTAACTAAAGCTTCGTTTTGTCTTTTATTTGTTGCAGAAGACCTTTAAATGTAAACACATGCAAATTCAAAATTCAAACAATACTTACATTTTCAAAATGATGTGACTCTCAATGTCTATACCCTAGAATGTTGTTGTTGTTGCGTGCGTTGCTTCAGTCAAAAAATGCACAACTCACAAGATTAAATGGGAGGGAGAGGGACAACAAATGCGGCCCACAATTGGAAGGCATCACAACGGAAGAACTTTTAACTTTCTTATTTTGGTTGTGTGGATTTCGGACGCAACGTAGGTATTCGTCATTGGGCACCTCTTCGAAATCCGGCAATCACGATTGTTGTGGATTCTAAACGGAACGGATAGAAACAGTTATTCATAATAATTGCATGATTGTAATAACACAACAACCGCCGCGTCGTCGATAGACCACCGTCTCAAAGGAAAATTCGAACTCAATCCATGAGGAATGTCCTCCTTTTTCAATTCGGGGTGAGGAAAGTTTACTGCCACTTGCGGCAGTATTTCTATCGTCTAATACAAAATCGACAACAAAAATCACTCATTAATGAATATGATGTGTACCTTGCTTGATCTGCAGAAAAAAAAGACATTCGTCTCGCAACTATTATAAAACATTTTATTTACGTAATACGTTATGTGTATATACAATAGTTCCTAACATTAAATATACACGTTTTTTTTATATTTTTACAATTAATATATTTAACATTAATATTTACTTATAAACGCTGATAACTTAAGTGTAATCGATTATCTATTCAATGAACATTAAATCTCAACGGAAAATTGTTTATATTTCGAATAAAGGAGAATGTATGCGTTTACACTTCCTACAAAGAAGTCTTTGGCTTAATTACTTTTATTTGCTTATATTAAACATTGTTGTGACTGTGATTATATCAATAAATAAAATATATGTACGTTACATTAAAATTATATAGTCGTGTGTGTTATTTAATTTAACATGAAATGATTATGATTAGATCTGAAAATTAATATTTATATTTACACTACTTTCATATTGTGTACTTTCTTGCCATGTATTGCGATGTTGGGCAAAACATTCCCATTACATTTTTCTTGAACCATTTTTACAAAAAATATATGCAATTGTGTGCACAGTTTATTTTTAAAATTATAATGACTAAAATATAAGACTTTTGTTGTGATACTAAAATAAACAAACTTTAAGAACTTACTTAAATTATATATGTATGTACATTTAAATACCGATTGAGTGGACTTTTATAGTCACTTGCCAAATTATTCTCTGAACTCCTGATAAGATACTGTTAGGGGCTGCATATTCACATTTAACTATAAGCATTCAGTTTAATTATCTGATAATACATTTTTATTGACAAATATACTATATTCATAAGACTAAAATCTTGTGTTTCGAAAAAAGACAAAATGAAAAAAAAATGCTATGTTTTCCTCCGAGCTGAGTGTCAACTATTAAGGTCTACATCGCTCTGATGATGGCAGACAGAAGTACAAGCACATTCTCAGTCAAAGTGCTGGACACTAAGTACTGGACTGAATTCTTTGTCGGTTTGAGAAATATGTACGTGGGATTGGAGCCAGACGATACCTTATCACAAACATGTGTAACAACGGCCTATTGGAAATACACAAATCATAAGTCACGTACGCTACGATATTCAGCAACACAACGGGATGGACGCCTGACTATCTAACAGGACTACCATACAAGAAGGATCAAAGGCAGAGAACGAAACGAACTGCCAAAGCTACACACGTATAACAACGAACGAGACATGGATTCCAGATCACACAAGTCGTCGTAATTGTTTTGAGTGGCCAACATGCCCAAATTTATATTTGTGTTGTTTAAAAGAATTGTGAATCCTACATGTATAAAACATGAAAATCACGATCTCAGACAATCGGATCACTGATCCTCAGAAAGTAACATATTTCTAATGTTATCGTTATCGGGCTTGAACAACAGAATTGCTGAAGAACGAGTAAAACAAAGGTTGGTACGAGGAGATAAAAAATATTAATCTTGTTGCATGACTGTAACATGAGCGACAACAATAATACAAATTATTTATTTATTTATGTAAATATTTTTAACACCCTGGGGTCGTTTAAATGTCTTCCAATCCCAGATCCCATTTATAACAAGACACCTGGTGGCAGTACTCATGGAAGTCCCAACCGAAAGTGGAACACAAAACATCGTGTGCGCCTCGGCGTATTCCCCCGACGACAACAACGATATACCATCGCAGGACGTCCAAGGACCAATCACCAGTAGTGGTATAAACTTACACAACATCATAGGTAGCGATGCAAACGTGCATCCTGAGGTATCGGGAAGTAGTAATACTATTAGAAGATATGAGTGTCTTACAGAATATCTTACTAGTACTGAAGTAGATATACTAAACAAAGGCTCAAAACCAACCTTCATAAATGCGATTCGCGAAGAGGTAATTGATCTCACACTTTAGTTAATTTATGTTGTATATTGGGGACGTTTTTACCAAAACATTCACTACTTTCTGCGAGCCACCTCGAACACAATAGAAAATGAGCACAAAAGGCTCAACTATAACGCGCCTGGGCTAGTGTCAAACACACATGGGTAAGTTAGCGATACCCTGCGAAAAGCATTCTATATATGATGTCTCTTGTATCGTGGGAAGCAGCCAGAGACCAGCTGATACAACTTTGTCGGCCTGTCAGCAATACCAGCAATATTTCCAAAATACAAAATTTAAAAGTAAATAACATTTTTGAATTATGTAATAAGATAGGCGAAAAAAGTTACAGGAATGTGCACTTTTAGACCCCTAGCCGACTATTTGTAAATCAGGAATCCCACTATCTTTCTGGGCAACAACTGGTGGTGCTTAGCATATCAACAGCTATTGGGCAGGAATACAGTTACAAAATCAATTCCTATGGCATCAACCTTAAGTGTGAAAGATATGAATTGTGAAAAGAATATTGAGTTGGCTCCAATATTCAAATATAATAATTACTTAAAGTAAACGCATTCGTTTCCATTTGCTAATGGAATTCTGTGCAAGTCTTTAATAAAACCGTTGACAAAGCGACTCGATTGTGATCGTCGCGATTAACTCTTAGATGTATTCACTTGGTATTTTCTAATTCATTCTTCAAGAAACAGTCAGTCAACAAGTCGCTTTAGTAAAGAAACTTCTTCAAAATACATATTATATGACTGTTTGACTCAACACAGAAAATATTCGTAAGTGAATATTTCATAACTATAGCCTGATCTGACGACAACGAAAACTCCTATTTTTACAATAATTTTTTTTTTACAAGACCTGACCTGATCAACCAACTAACGAAGATTGGTTGCGGTGGTAAGGGAACTCTAGCGGAAAACAGATTAAAAATTAAAGAAAAGGTGCCACCAATCAATATATAAGTTAACAACGAAATATGCGGTCTCCATGAAGTAATAAAAGTGAGCACATTCGATCGCTTAAACATCGGACGATTCATTGCTGACACCATGTCTACTGGAACCATGCGACGAATGCTCTTGACACCGCAGCATTTTAGCGACACAGGGGATGTAATGGGATTCCGGTGATTTGAATAAATAAAGAGGCTTCTCCTCCATAAAATAAAAAAGAAAACATTTTTTTTTAATAAATTCAGATAAAAAGAATTTAACTTATACTTATACTATACATTGCATGAACTGCAAGGAGGCCTAGGTGCAGGTAATTTGTATATTAGTATAAGTAAAGGTGCTGAAAAATATGCAATCAAAGACGGTGGAGGAATACAATGTTGTGAAGGAGTTTTCTAACTATCACGACGACGAAGTTCTTCCTTCACCCGAAAAGGCGAAAAACGCCGGTCGCGGCTGTAGAAGTTATATTGCTCGCTCGAAGCGGATAAATCTTATCCAACTACTCAAAGAGCAAGTGTGGGACGGTATTGAGTTCGGCGGAATCAACCCATTCTCCACAGTAAAGGCAAGGAGTGAGGGGTGGAAATTACCGTTTTATATTGTTCAGGTACACCCACAAGCAAAATAGACGATCTAAAGAAAATAAAGTTCTTAGATTACCATAAATGCACTTGGGAAATCATAGAAAGGCTCGATGGCATTGCCCAATGCTTTCGCTGCTAAAGGTTTGGGCACGCCGTCATCAAACTGAAACCAGAAAGGACAGACGTGTCAATACTCATTGTATTTAATTTTAAAGATTTCCTTAATTAATAATAAGATGTATAAATAAATGATAAGAAGTTCTAAAAAGTTTAATAAGTTAATAAAGTTAAAAAATATAAAAAGTGTTTCATTCACACAGTCAAGCTGCCAAATGCAGTCTCGATGCGTAAAGTGCAATGGGAACCACAGTTCGAAGAATTGTCAAGAGTCGTAGTTTCGAAAGACGAGAGTCAGCTTAACTGCGTACTCTGCGTGAACACGGATTTTTTTTTTATTATTTTTAAATTATACGTAATCAGACGTACCAACTCTCAAAACAAAAAAAAACCTGAGTAAAGAGGGTTTCTTTCAGATTTCACTTACTGTGCTTTTCAGTATCACAAAAACAAGCGACTAAAAATTTGGAAACTGAGTAGAATTAACTTAGTAATCAAAAGTTAGTATAGCGTGTTGAAGAATCCCAATAACAGGTGGCACCAAGTAACGTTTAGAGTACATAAGTAATTTTGTATTGCAATATCATTTACTGTTATCAGAGCCAACTTGTGTCTCCGCAAGAACTCGATTTCAATTTCAATAGAAATTAAAATGTAAACAAAGCAATGAAAAGACGATGAACATCTTTTCACTCATTTGTAACCAAAATGTGTATCAGTATATGTATAAAGTATTTCACCAGTAAAGAAAATATTTTAGGACCTATAGCCAAACATAGATTTGCTGCGTTAGCATTTAATAGATATATAAGGATCCACGTTCTTGATCAACATCCGTGTTACGGACCGCCGCATAACATTTTGCGTAGACTGCACCAACACGCAGTCGGCAGAGATCGTCACCAAAACCATCGCTGAACAAAGGAAAAGGGCGAGACAAAGGGAGCGGGACATGCAGCTTAGTAATTGCAATACGTTGATGAGTGAGTCGATATCATGTTGGCGAGTCAACTTATTGTAAACGTAGGTCATAAGTTAGATTAAGAAATTAATGAATAGTTAGTCAATAAAGAGATTCGACACCAGATAGTTGTGTTGTTATGTTATTCGGGTTACGAATTTAACTTGTGTGTGTGAAATGTGTTGTGTGCGCAATGTATGCAAAAGCCTGATAAGCGAAATATTTGTTGTATGCGTGGAATGTTGTAAATCGTCAAAGGTATGGAATGCTTGGAATGTGTGTGAGTGGATAAGAGTGGTGGAAACTTCTTTCCTACCTTGACCGAGTAAGGTACACCACGTCCCATAGTTAGTACGCGGGAAATTTAATATCAATTTGAAAAAAGAGAAAAAATCAAAAAAAAAAAAAAAAAAAATGGAAAAAAAAGGAAGAAGAACGCTGAACTATAAAGGAACAAAAGGGAAGAAACAAATATACCAGAGGAACGGTAAAAGACGAGGATACGGAGAACGGAGAAGACATCGGTGACAACGGGAAAATCAGACAAAACGGACAAGTACCCCGTTGTGGGTTTTTTTTTTGGTATTTTGTGGGTAGCGCATAGTGTGGTGCAATTATATAAGTTAACACCGCATAAGTTGTCAAGTAAACAACATTCCTCTCCCACGATATTTCGACATGCGCGGACACCCTACACCTGCAATGATGAACAACATCTCCACATCGGATGCAGGAATACTGACACAGGTCTGGACAACGGACAGAAATACGAAGCGAGGCAAATTGCATCACGTACGCTGTTGTAAGTTTAGTTTAAGTTGAACTTTCAAACCGAATAAAGAGCCTCAGAAAAATATAATAATTTTTTTTATACACATATATCGGGTGCAGTGCAATCCCTTTGTAATTTCTTTTTTTCGCGCTTGTAGGATTGAATATATTATCTTTTTCAATATAAGGAATCCATATCTACGTTATTTAAGCAGTACAGAAATGAAACAATCTTGGGCAAAGATTGGACGGGAGGTGGCTTCAACATTTGGTGGAAGTAAGAAACATGTGCCATGTCCCAAAGAAACTGTTGAGCAAACCCGCTGAAATTGTCACAGACGATATGAAAAAAAACTAAAATAAAAATCTTAAATCTTGCATTTGCTTAATTGTCCCATATTTATGGGAACAACTATTTTATTCTGTTCGAAGTGTAAACTGCACATGCGAAAATATTTGGGAAATGGTTTTCCCATTTTCAGCGCATGCTTCCACCTCAAAAGCTCCGTCGGGTTGTTCCGCACTCTTTTGGGAAGATAGTGCATGGATATAGCACTGCTCCCGTAGGAATTGCATTGTGGGACTCCGCAATATGCTGCCCTTTTTTGCTTCTTATTCATAATCATAACAAAGTTCCATTTATTTTGGGAATTCACTATTTTATATATTTTTGCTTTTATTAAAACACTGTCACGGAAAATCTATAGTTTGTAAAGACTTGACAACCACCATTACAGATACTTACATATCTTTTTTTTAAATATTTCTAAATAAATTGTACACGAATTCAACGATTTTATTCTAATTTTTGTTAATTTATTTTACTGCAGATTTTTTAAGTTCAATACAAATTTCTTCCCGCCAGCGAACTGTCAGAATTCGATCTAATTTATCTAGCACCAAATTTTGTCACAAGCGCCGCTAGATTCTTTGTTGGACATAGTCAGTACATTCCGAAAGCGAGGCGTTAAATGCTGGTGCGGCGGATATATTTACGGTAAGAACTCAATGTTAGTTTTGGCAGCGATTTAACTTTATAACAGAATGTGGAAACCGATTCGGAATCCTCTTGGCCAACAACCCCGAATACGCCTGCATCAGATGCTATCTTTACATTCTATGCATCGTTGGATTCTCCTAATATCCCATCGACATCCACAGGTGCTGCTGCTGCCTTAACTTCAACACCAAGTAGACAAGAGAAGAAAAAAAGTCACTCGTTTGGAGCATTTTTCGAAAAGGGTTGCCAAACGATGGCACGAGGATTATAACGCTAAAGCCGAATATAGGAGAAACAAATTAGAAATGATAGGAAAACAGTAATAAATCGAACGAAAATTCAGAATAATGTTTTTTTTTATTCTTGCAATTCAATTATGCAATTTTCACATATCATATGTAGGTATTCAAACAAAAGTTGAGTATCCTTGTCAGAATCATCGTTGCGCTCAGGAGATGAGGAAGGAATTTCTAATGGAATAGTTACAGTGTACTGATCATTATTAATTATGCATATATTATGCAAAATACAAGCACTTACTATAATTTTCTTTACCGATTGAATTTATTTAACCTTCTAAACATTCCTGTCAGTAAGCCGAATGCTTGTTGAACTATCATTCTTGTCGCTGAGTGTAGACACTCAGAAGATCTTTCTTGATATGAGTTGCCCGTAATACTTTTAAGTCACTAGCCAGTTCAGCAGGATACGCAGAATCACTCAAAATGAATGTGTTTGAAGTAAATATCCGAGCGTTGTTTCGTGTGTCCTTAAAACTCACGACCGTAGAGCAAGTAAGTAGTTACTTTATGTATGTTCTGGACCAGGAAGTGGGTTGTTGTTAGTCGCGTGCCAATGCGTGGGAAAATGTAGTGTGTGTGTGGTGTGGTGCGATGTGTTTGCTGGGTAAAGTGGGGGTAGTGATTATCATGTTTGTGGATAGCAGTTCTTTGGGATGCTGACGTGAGTTCTTAGTGTGTCGGGTCGAGGACTCTACTGTGTGCGCTCGAAGCGAGCAGTTGTGCTATTAGCTAGTGTAGTGAGTTAGTGATTAGTTGTTGTAAGGTGATAAGTCGCCTTAGCGTGGTAATAGAAGTGGTTGGTGTGTGGAATTTTTCATCAAGGGGGAACGGCAGTTGTTGCTGCAGCGTCGACTTGGGCCAAATCAGGCTTCGTATACGCGATAGCAAGTGTTGGTGAGTGTTTACTCAATTGATATTTCCCGCTATTGCGGTTATATTTTTGGCTGTGGAATTTTTCCACTGAAAATAAATTTAACTTTTTGTTGTTTTATGTCTTGATGGAATATTGTATATATATACGTAGCATGCTCTCGAGTTTGTAAGCCATCCAGTTTGTTTGTGCTTGCTAAATATGGGCTAACAAAAAATATTGTTCACGCTATAGCATTAAAAGATTGATGTTGTTTGTTAGTGTTACTGTCGTAATTATCAGCTCGCATCGCGTTGATATGGGTCAGTACGAGGAGTCTTCAATGCGGTGTCGTCGCCGTTTGTTTGTTTCTTTGTTTAGGTCGTACGCTGCCACTGGGAGCAATGCATCAACACTGGGACAGTCGATCGGATTTGTTTATTGCTCGAGTATCGGATACCACTTCGGCGTTGTGGGTGTTTAATTGAGGCGATCGCCACTACGCTATAAAATAAATGCATTAAGCAGCTGGTCTCCTAGTCGCAGGGTCGGTGGCCGCCTTCATTTGGAAGTTATATAGCTGGTATCGATTACTACATACGCTGCGAGTATGGGATCTAATATAAGAAGCGGTGCTGAAACTGGATAGCAAGTCAATTCGTCGTAGCTGTTCATCGGTAGCTGTCGATCACTCGTGGCTCAACTCTGGAGGAACTCCCGGTCTTAGTTTAAAAAGCTAATCTAGTTTTTTTGTAAAATCCTTAATAAAAATATTATAAGTTCCTGTAATATATGACATTATATTGTTTATAAATAATTTATAAATGGCGGAGAGGAAAGCCCCGCTTGATAGTGGCTGGCTTTATTGGCCTCAGCTCCGACTGCGAAAGTGAGCTGGGGGGCTATGCTTATGATGGCATAAGAAAGGAATTCCCTTTGAGGGACATCTTTTAAAAGACACCGACGGTGGCGGTGAATAAGTTAGAGAAAAGGAAGAAGATGACGAGTGTAGTGCTTTCTAGGGAAGAATCCCAACGACATACTATTGGAACACTTTGGTAACATGTGGATTACACATTAACCCAGTGCACCTAAAATTACTTAAGCTATTAATAAAGAATGTGTGAATAGAGGGGATGACTGAAAATTAAAGATATTATAAAAGTAGTCGGATTTCAAGAGTTCAGAGAGAGTCCAGAAAGTATTCAGAAATAAAGTGCGGAAATCAGAGGCCGATTAAATTAACAAACAAAACACTTCTTTTATTTTTTAACTCTCCGGCGTTTACTCTTCTCCCGAATACGGTACACGAGGAAGGGGCGCCAGGAATCTTCGACGTCGGAAATCAGAGGCCGATTAAATTAACAAACAAAACACTTCTTTTATTTTTTAACTCTCCGGCGTTTACTCTTCTCCCGAATACGGTACACGAGGAAGGGGCGCCAGGAATCTTCGACGTCGGCCTCGGCCTCTGTAGTGGAAGATTCTGCTATGGAGACTGAGAGCGTGGTTGAGGCGGGCAAGGCCAGAAAGAGGCCGGTTGAGGGAGGTGCTCCGTGGGAGGTGGCTGAAGTCAGTCAAGTCAAGACTCCTCCCACAGGATCCCAGTCGCGTGTGCAAACCAATGCTAGTTCTGCTGGTGCGAGTGCATTGGCTAAAAAGAAGCCACCGACATCTAAGCGTTCAGTGGTTAAGGTTAAACAGGCTATGGTTGCGCCTAAAAACAGGGAATCTTTCACCGAACTATACGAGAATCTAACCTTGGCTAGTGTATTGGCTAAGTGTAGGGATATAAAGAAAATAGTTGCTTCCGCTATTGGCCAACATCCTAATGCTGGCGTAGTTATAGCAGAGATTCCCTCCCAATATGAGGAACTCTTGATAGGGTTAGCAGGGACGCTTGAGCGTCATCGGGGTAGGGAAGACTCTGGATGTGCTCCTGCAGTAGGAGGTTCAGAGTCAGTTCAGTGAATGGACGGTCCAAGTGGGACTTCCAAATCCAACACATTCCACTGTGTGCGGTCGGAGTGAACAGTCGTGTTTCTTAGCTAGTGCAGTGAGTAGTGTTAGATCAAATTAGCTGATAAGCCACCGTAGCGTGGTAGTGAGTGAGGAATTTTGCCATTTAGTGGTAAC
Source organism: Eristalis pertinax (assembly GCA_907269125.1). NCBI lineage: Eukaryota > Metazoa > Arthropoda > Insecta > Diptera > Syrphidae > Eristalis > Eristalis pertinax. The sequence continues at coordinate 122,112,575 of OU026145.1, read as the reverse complement.
GGCACTTTTGCTGTGACTTTTAATATTGATTATTTTGTTTTTTGGTATTATATATTTGTTTGAATCCTTTGTTCACTCTGTTGTGATGTATTAAATAAAGAAGAAGTGCGTTCTAAAGTAAAGCATAGACTTTTATATTTTCCCACATTGGTGACCCCGACGTGATTACAGCGTACGACGGTCATTAACTCCACCATACACCGGCCCGCATCAAGTTGTGAAGCGAATTTCGAGGAAACAGGGAGAACGGACTGTTCAGGAGAACAGAGAAGCATTGTTTGAGAAGCTATTTTTTGGTTTCCGCAATGTCACCGAGGCCTTGAAGAATCTTCAGATTCAACAGGTCACCCGTACTATCATAGTGTCCGTCAGCACTCGATCACCCGGATTTATGATCCGAAATATGATGCTTAAGTTTTTGCGACTCGGAATCATTGACTCCTCTACTGCATACCAGCTCGCAGGTGCGCTTTATCGAGTCATTCTCCTTCAGACTGGCACGTAATAAGAATCTGCCCCCTGATTTTTGGCGAATGGCGCATCAGACGTTTTCACACAAAGAAAGAACAAAGTCACCTTGAAGGACCTTGAAGATAAGCGTCATCGGGAAGGCTTTGTGCCTCAAGCGATCATGAGGTAGCAGTTATTGATTTGAATTGACCTCGTGCGGGCGTTGACCACACCTTCGATTGCAAAATTCGCCACGAAGTAAACTGAGAGATGCACAATTCCATTGTGAACGGCGTGAAATCGACTGATGTGACTTAATTTTATGTATTTTATATTTTTATGTTTATTAATAGTTAAATTAAGTAGTTGTAGTCTTTTAACTGAAATGTATCCATAATAGCCCGTAAAGCCACGTGTGAGTGACGATTATTACTACCGAAGATTGGAGTTGGTCACCGTTTGATAAAGAATCATTTTGTAACTTTAATAAGCTTAAACATGATGCACTTTAGTACCTTTTGGCATTGATTTATCATAGAAAATACCATAGTTCCTTGTGGTAGATTCAGCTGTTTACTTGTATTTAGTCAAGCTTGAGGAAGCGATGTCACTGCAACATTCACGAAACCTGGAACATGACAGTTTTCTTCTCCAATAATTGACCGGGCATTCACGTTAAGCTTCTCTTTCGACTTCTGTGTCGAGTCGAGTTCTTTGGTGTTTTGTCGTGTGCCATGTTTGAGTTGATGTCGGCGTTGTTTGTTTGAAAGGGTGCCGCGGTATGTGCATGTAGTTGGTGTTGCTTATCAGGGTTTGGTTGAGTTTGTGCAAGTGCGAGTTGTATTTTTGGTATTTCAGTTGGCGAGTTGCTCGCGATGTGTCATCGCTTTGGATGACTCTTGAACTTGAACTTGAAGTTGGTTGGCAAAGGAAGTAGATAAAGCAAAGAGTGCGTTTGGGAGGTGCGAGCACGCGAGTTACACAAATGAAAATAAACAGACTCAACAACGGAACATTTGTGTTGCTTCGCATCCCATAAGTAAGGTGACGCCTCATTCCGGTGCCAATAAAATCACTTTGATAATTGAAGGCCAACCGAAGGCAAATACGTTGACCTTACTATTTATTTTGATATCATATTTGAATTTGTATGAATAAAGTTCGGGCAGTCCTAACGGACCCGCAGAACAGCGATCACTTTAATAGTGATCACAAGACTTTGAAGAATGTGAGAGAACCAACTGATGCCAATGATGTCAGTATTTGTACTGCTATGTTGATAATCGTATATGTGAGGTGTATAAAAGATGTCTTCGCGGTATGTATGCAAAAATTGAAAATCATGAGAAAATATTGCGTGCGTATATTGATGATCAAAACGCCCGTCTCTTGGATATTATGAAGCGAACAAAGATAAGAAGGAAGAAGATACCTCAGCTAAACTTTATAAAGAGCTATAGAAAATAATGATGATATTAGTAAGAAAGCAAAATCATTTTCACCCATACAAATTCAGGCGACTGTGGTATCAGCTGGGTTAGTTAGTAAAATAACTTTGCAGTGAGCAGAAACATTCCTGCGTGAGAATCTAAGAGAAACGGATAAACTTTGTACATGCGAAGTTGGATGGACGGAAATAAAATGTTCTAATATGAAGGTGTATCGAGATGATTATGAAATTTACGCTACTCCAGATGATGGAGCTACTTGTTTATTATTTTGAATGAGGACTGGCGAATCAGCATCATCAACATTAATTGAAATAAGATTGCAAGTTCCATTTCAGCATGTTAAATTGCAAGTGTTTGGTGACGATGTATGGAAAGGTTTTACCAAATACGAAAGCAAGGTAAAAGTCTAATCGCTATCTAGATTATTCTCCATTTGGTGATGTCGAAACGCATGAGAAAATTAAAGCATCTGGAAAGACAAAAGAACCCAGAAAGAGAAAAGAACCCAGAAAGAGAAAAGAACCCAGAAAGAGAAAAGAACCCAGAAAGAGAAAAGAACCCTTAGGAGGGTGTTTATTCCATCGCTGAATATTTTTGTTGTATACATGTTAAAAGAGAAGAACTAAGTGAATGTATTATGTACTTTGATGTCAATAATTTATATGGGTCAATGCAGGCACCTATACAAATGAGTACATCTCAAACTATAATAATAATGAAATTCGATGCGTGCTGGCACGCATTGGCACGCGACGCACCTGACATGAGTTACACAAATACAAGTCAAGAAACTTGCTGACGGGACATGTGTTGCAGCGCAACCAACAACCAATTAATTGTCAATTCAGCATTCAGGTGTCAATGGCTTGCGAGCTCCGCAAATGTATGTCACTTGCCTGCCTTGTTGTTATTCAAAACCCAGCGGAAACTGAATGCGTTGACACTTAATAAATTTAAAATAAAGAAGAGAGGAGTTGGACTTGACACTTCAAGCAAATCGGTGGAGTTTCTTTTTTGGTATGATATCGTGCTGTGTAGTGACGACAAATTATAACGCACGCGACTAACCACAACCCACTTCCAGAACTGGTCCAGAACATACATAAAGTAACTACTGGCGAGCCTTGTTATTGATCCCACGATCAAACGTCAATTGGTATTGGTTTTGGTTTTGTTTTATCAAAAGTCATTTCTTGTAGTATAAGCCAATGCGGTTACGTCAGGCCCTCAACAAGGAGTACGTGTACGATAGTATAGATTTTCAGAATAAATCCATACTGATACTTCAAACTGGTCCAGAACATACATAAAGTAACTACTGGCGAGCCTTGTTATTGATCCCACGATCAAACGTCAATTGGTATTGGTTTTGGTTTTGTTTTATCAAAAGTCATTTCTTGTAGTATAAGCCAATGCGGTTACGTCAGGCCCTCAACAAGGAGTACGTGTACGATAGTATAGATTTTCAGAATAAATCCATACTGATACTTCAAACTGGTCCAGAACATACATAAAGTAACTACTGGCGAGCCTTGTTATTGATCCCACGATCAAACGTCAATTGGTATTGGTTTTGGTTTTGTTTTATCAAAAGTCATTTCTTGTAGTATAAACTAAAACGAAATTTCAAATATTTCGCAGGATTCGCTGACGCAAATAGAGAACACATAACAAGAGAATCAAAAGGATGTTTATCGTGGTATTATTTCCAAAGCTACTTTGCTTTGGAGATGACCCCGTAATTGTGTGATTTATTATTATATTAATATCAATCAAATTGAAGGTGCTGGTTGTTTTTTCTTGCCCAATTAATTTGCTGGGTAGCAGCAGAAGATTTCAGATAAAAAGAATTTAACTTATACAAGGACGACATTGAATGAACTGCAAGGAGACCATAGGTGCAGGTAATTTTTATAAGTATAAATAAAGGTGCTGACAAATATGCAATCCAACGCAAGACGGTGGGTGATTACAATGTTGTGAATGGGTTTTTAAAGATCACGACGAGGGGGGTTCTGCTTTCACCCGCGGCTGTTGAAGTTAAATTGCCCGCCCGAAGAGGATAAGAGTCTCCAATTACTCAAAGAGCAAGTGTGTGACGGTATTGAGTTCGGCGAAATCAAGCCCATCTCCACAGTAAAGGCAAGGAGTGAGGGGTGGAAATTACCCTTTTATATTGTTCAGGCACACCCACAAGCAAAATGGACAATCTAAAGAAAATAAAGTTCTTAGATTACCACTTGGGAAGGCGTAATAAGGCGCGATGGCTCGCATTCGAGATCGTCTTGATCCGGCGTGATAGATGGCTGCGGTCGCACCCCTCCAGTTATCGTTCAGAACACAGCCAAAGAAGGAAGAAACCTAAATCAGTGCATGTCATTCCACAATCTCGAAAGTGAGCTGATTAGTGATGAGTATAGGCTCTCTTTTACTAGAATGAAAAATATTCTCACGTTTCTCACGATGAACGATTCAAAGCATGTAACTATAAAGACTGACTATGAGAGACACTCCGGGAGAAAAAAAATCGCCAGCCGTATTAATAAAAAAACGGATAGTGAACTTATTCGTTTGATAACGAACAGACCGGCCAGAAAATAGGAGCTTGGTTGACTAAGATAGACTACGAGGTTGTCGCGTGCAAAATTGCACGCCACAAAATAATGTTCGTCTTCCCCTGACTCACAATCCCCACACGAGGTAAAGGGAAAGTTCGATATATATATATAGATACATATATACATTTGGCTTTCGTCGTCCCCGAGAAAGACGACGTGGCGCCCACTTCCTTCGGGAAGGCTAATTCGGTTTTTGTCGTCGGTCGGGTTGGGAGGTCTACTGGGACCACCAGGTGTCGCTAGTTACGCGGCAAAGAGCCGAAGCTATAGGCCGAAAGAATAAAACTACCAAATACTTTTATTTAGAACTCTCCGTTGTTTACTCTTCTCCCGAAAAGGAAAGCACGGAAACGGTCATAACATTTTGGTGGCAGCGGTGGGATTTTCGAAGAAAAATCTCGCTACCATATAACTCCGCGTAATCAAACGCAGTGATATAGCGTTTCTAGGACTAACACCAGATGTTAAGTGAAAATAAAAGAAAAAAGTCTCATAACCGTAGGACCTGGCGAATTCCACTAAGGACGCCGAAGTCAGATCTTGAGCAGTAATAAAAGACCAGGCAGTAATGCACAGCTTTAGGGTGCTAAGCCTGCCTGGCAATACCATCTACATACACGCCCCATGGTCCAAACACATCAAGCAGGAGCAATAACATCTATATCAACCGGCGGTAGTATCATCACCAAGAGCAGCAACAGTAAAGAAAAACCATCAGTAACAAGTAAATAACTATAAAATATTTAAGAATTTTTTTTTTTACAAAAATAAGTTACAATTAAGACAATTAGTTTAAAATTTGGTACAGAAAAGTTTCTCAAAATTTAAAATTTTTACGCGAAAAAATAAGTTAAGGTTACTGTTTCGGATTAGACGTAGTATTCTCTTGGAGATCATCGATGTTACATTCAGTGATTTGTGTTATATTTGCTTTTCGTTCATTTCTCTTATATATGGTTTCATTTAATTTTGCTCTCATTTAATTTTGCTCTCATTTCATCTCTTGCTCTCATATTCAAGCCATATTATTTAATTGTTATACACTCTCTCTATGTAATCTTACCCAATTGTATTAACTGTTCGAATTCTGGGTGAGCGGCGGTGTCGAGCTTTCGATCTCAGGGTCTCTCGATCACTTGGATTCCACTCGTCACCCAGATAAGTACCAAATTGATTTATTTTGTACAAATAAAACATTGAACTTGATATTAAACATTTTCGCTTCATTTTGTTTCGTTGGTTCTTTTCGTCGTTCATCGGTGTGATATCGTCGTTGGTTATTTCACATTCAAAAACATTTTGGTCCTTCGTTAGCCGGATAAATAAAGAATTTAAAAGACCTTTACGTATTATGTATGTATGTATGTTTCAAATATAATAAGTGCATGTAAATGGTAACTATTTTGACTGGTGAAACAAAACCACGTGAGTGAACTTTCCTATTCGAGTGCTGTAGACTATTTTCTAGAACTTTCAAGTTTAATACGAAAAATTATTTAAATATCGGTTCCGTAGTGCCATCCTCTTTCGAACTCTAGAAAGTTATCTAATTTTCGTTAAGCGTTAGGCACACTCGGGTTATTTTTTTGTTTGCTTCGGACGAGGTATGAAGGCGTTGAAGCAAAAGCGCGGCACGGCAAAGGGAGGCTTATCGCGTGCGGTGGATTTTCTGGCAACCATAGATGGGTCTACAAGTCTGGAGATGCTTGAAATTCGATTATGCAGAGTGGTAGAAACATGGTCCGAATTTTCGCAGTTGCATTTTGAATGCTTGCAGCACGTGGAGGACCACGAAATCCAGGAATACGAACACGATTTTGCTACTTACGAAGCTAAGTATTTCGAAGCACATTCGGGTCTGAAAAAGGCCATACGTGAACGACAAAACCAGGAGGAAACGAATTCCGGTAATCCAGCCCTTGATCGGCTCGCAGATCAACACACCGCCCTGATGAACAAATTAAATTCCTCAACTACCACGTTTTCGGAAGTTAAGTTACCTCAAATTGTAATGCCGCCCTTCTCGGGCAACTACAAAGACTGGCCGTCATTTCGAGATCTGTTCATGGGTTCAATCGACAACAAGAACTTAACAGCTACACAGAAATTTCACTATTTAAAATCGTTTTTGCGCGATGAAGCGGCCAATGTGATAAAACACATTCCAATTTCAGATGCAAATTATCTTGAAGCTTGGGACAGATTGGAAAAACGATATGATCGGACAAATTTAATCGTACAGTCATTTATACAGAGCTTTCTTTCCTTACCGACTCTTAGTATCTCCAATGTGCAAACACTTCGCAAAATTACGGACGGAGCAGATGAAGTCATTCGCGGTCTGAACGCGCTCGGGAAAAATAGTCGAGATCCATGGCTCATCTACCTATTGCTTACCAAGTTAGACAGTGAAACAAAACAAGCGTGGGCGGAGGAGGTGGGCTCTCGAGATGATAGTTCCGTACTCGACCTCGTTCAATTTCTTGAAATCAGGTGTGACGCATTAGAAACTTGCCAATCTCTTCATCGTTCGACTGCATCGCGTTCAAACCATTCGGGTCATATTCGAGCACATTTAGTGAAGGCCTCTGAAAACAATACCCGGTGTCCAATGTGCAAAAGCGATCATACTCTTTCCCAGTGTTCTCAATTTCTGTCTCTAGACATAGTATCGCGTCGGAATTTTGTGAAAACTCAGTCTTTGTGCTTTAATTGTCTTCGTGTTGGACATGCCTCTGTTAAGTGTAGATCTTCGTTTCGCTGTCGTGTGTGTAAATCGCGTCATCACACTCTTGTCCATCATGAGGATTTTCGAAACCGCTTGTCGTCGGGATTAACATCAACAAATTGCCAGCCGTCGTCATCCTCCACACCATCCGTATCATTACCATCTCTCGTTCCAGTTAATCGAAATCTCAAATCCAGTTTGACCACCCCATTGGTTAGCAACCATTCGCTTGAGTTTAGCATTCGCAAACAAACAATCTTGCCAACAATCCTAGCTAAACTTCAAGACAATCGGGGGCGGTTTATTGAGTGTCGTGTTCTATTAGATACGGGCTCCCAGTCGTCTTTCATTACGGAATCATTCGCACAACGACTTGGGTTACCCCGAATTCATTCTCGTATTCCCGTAATGGGTCTATCCAATACCGAAGCTGGATATACCAAGGGATGTATGTCGATTCAACTTTTTTCGCGATGCAACTCAACACACTTATCGGTCGATGTATTCGTGCTAAGTAAATTAACCACCAAATTACCATCCCAAAGTTTTGACATTTCGAGATGGGAGCATATTCGTAATTTGGGATTGGCAGATCCACATTTCAATGCATCTAATTCAATCAACGTCCTGTTGGGAGCTGACAAGGTCTGGTCCATTTTGCGTCCTGAACAAGTCTTTGGAAAACAAGGAGAACCTATCGCTCAAAACACTTCATTCGGATGGGTAATTTCAGGGGAGTTAGTTGATGCGGATTGTGATCCTCCAAATATTTCCTCGTTCCATTCGACTCTAGATGTAGATGGTCTGTTGCAGCGGTTCTGGGAGTTAGAATATGTTCCTCCTCTCACGGCCCATGATAGTGTACATGACCCAGCTGAAGATCACTTTCAGAAGACATTCACTCGCGCTCCTGACGGGAAGTACGTCGTTGCTCTTCCATTCAAAACCCCGTCACCGCAGTTTAGAGATACGATGCACGCCGCGGTCTCGCGATTGTATTCAATGGAACGTCGGTTTCGAAATAATCCGGAATTAAGCAAACTCTATACACAATTTATGACAGAATACATTCAGCTCGGTCATATGGAGCCGATACCCAGTGGTGATCTACATACGGACTCTTCGCAACAATTTTATCTTCCTCATCACGCGGTGTTAAGATCAGAACGAACGTCGACAAAACTACGCGTCGTGTTTGATGGTTCCGTAAAGGATAGAAACGGGCAATCATTGAATAGTCAACTTCTAATCGGACCATCCATTCAGCGTAATTTGCTAGGGGTATGCTTAAGGTTTCGTCAACATCGGTTCGTGTTCACTGCCGACATTGTCAAAATGTTTCGACAGATATGGGTTCGTGCAGAAGATACAGACTACCAACGCATCGTGTGGCGTTCAAACCCTGGTGAAGAACTACAACACTTTCGTTTACGTACCGTGACGTATGGAACTGCATCGGCACCATTTCTCTCGGTTCGCGTATTGCAGCAGATCGCAAACGACTACCATGAAAAGTACCCAAACGCTGCTAAAATATTGCTCAACGACGTATACGTTGACGATATTATGACTGGTGCAAATTCGGTTGAAGTACTTCTGAGTCTACAAACGGAATTAGTGTTGTTACTTTCAGAAGCCAAGCTACAGTTGCGGAAATGGAGTTCTAACTGCTGGACTCTTCTAACGAAACAACGTCCGGAAGATTGTGAGTACTCTTTTGTTGATCCCGAACGCTCCCAATCGTTTATTAGGGTATTGGGCATGTATTGGAATCCTGCCAAGGATGTGTATTCATTTCGAATTAATCTCCCTGAATCCTGTCCTGCTTTAACCAGAAGAACTTTGCTTTCGGAAATTGCTCGAATTTTCGATCCACTCGGTCTACTATCTCCATCAGTAATTTTATTTAAAATAATGTTTCAGCAGCTCTGGTCATATCAGGTGAAATTGGGATGGGATGATGCCTTACCATCTGAGTTCGCTGAAAAATGGATAAGTTATCGCCAACAACTCCCATCGTTTGAAAAGATCCAGGTATCGCGAAATGTGTTCTCGTCCGAGGAAAATATAGAGCTTCACGGCTTTTCGGATGCTTCCTCCGTAGCGTATGCAGCCGTTGTTTATGCGCGCTCGAAATCGGTTACAGGTGAAACAGTTGTCACTATAGTAGCGGCAAAAACCAAAGTCGCCCCATTGAAACCGATCTCCATTCCCCGGCTTGAACTCTGTGGTGCATTATTATTGACCCGGTTGATAAATCTCATTAAGTCGTCGGTCATTAACATAAACTTAAAGACTTTCGCGTGGTGTGACTCCGAAATTGTACTCCATTGGCTTTCGTCACCACCACGTCGCTGGACAACCTTTATCGCCAATCGTACTGCACTAATTTTAGAGACTTTACCCGGACATTGCTGGCGCTATATTCCGACCGAAAGTAACCCTGCTGATTGCGCGTCACGCGGAGTGCCTCCTTCGAATCTTCACAAACACGCGCTGTGGTGGACCGGTCCGCCCTGGTTGACGTTATCAGAAGAACATTGGCCAAAACCGCGTCTCTCTAATAGATTGTTTCAACTGGAGGAGAGACCAATTAAGAAACACGTATTCACCGCGTCGGTTAGTGTTCATGTTCTTTATGAATTAGTCCACAAGATTTCGTCGTGGTATCGGTTGCAGAGAGTAGTTGCTTACTGTCTTCGCTTTCTGTCTAACTGTCGATGCAGAGCGGTCGATCGAACAACTCACGGGTTGAGGTATGCCGAAATCCGAACGTCTTGGGCCATCATCCTAAAATATGTGCAAGCCGAATCATTTGAAGACGATATTAAACATCTGCGTACTAAACACCAACTTCCTCCCAAATCCAAGCTGTTGAGATACTCAGCCTTCTTGGACATTGATGGACTACTCCGTATAGGCGGACGTATTAAGCACGCGAGCGTATCGTTCAACATCAAACACCCTATTATCTTGCCAAAAGCTAATCCGGTTTCAGCCCTAATCGTTTCAGATATCCATCAACGTTATATGCATGCTGGAGTGTCCGAGACATTCGCCTTCGTTCGACAACAATACTGGATCCTGGGGAGTCGCAACCTTATCCGTTCTATCATACACTCGTGCAAACCATGTTTCATGCAACGGAAATCGACAAGCGAACAACTCATGGGTGAATTACCTGCATACCGCATACAACCTAGTCGCCCTTTCACAAACACAGGTTGTGACTACGCTGGGCCACTGACCATTAAATTATCTCGCACTCGAAAGCCCATTCTATCGAAAGCTTACATAGCCCTCTTCATATGCATGTCAACCAAGGCGATACATCTGGAGGTAGTAAGCGATCTGACCACTGAAGCTTTCATCGCAGCATTACGTCGATTTGTGTCTCGCCGTGGCAAATGCTCGAACATATACAGCGACAACGGCACAAATTTTCAAGGAGCGCGTAGGTGTTTGAACGAGATGCATAAGTTGGTTATGGAGCAAGCTCACAATGACCTCATCGCTTCTACATTAGCAAGAGACGGCATAACTTGGCATTTCATCCCTCCCGCCGCCCCACATTTTGGTGGGTTGTGGGAGGCTGGAGTCAAGGCAGTAAAGATGCATTTGCGTCGCGTTATTGGGAAGTCGTTGCTAACATTCGAGGACTTGCACACAGTGTTATGTCAAATTGAGGCCGTACTTAACTCACGTCCTTTATGTTCTATGTCCGACTGTGATTTAAACCCATTAACCCCAGCTCACTTTCTCGTAGGTGAACCTCTCACAGCAGTTCCTGAGCCAAACCTGTTGGACACTCCCCCGCACCGCTTGAGACATTGGAATCATCTTCAGAACATGGTACAGGGGTTCTGGAAGAGATGGCACAACGAATATCTCACAACTCTTCAAGAAAGACCGAAATGGCGAACACCGACAACAAGCTTTAAACCTGGGGACATAGTGGTTCTAAAGGAGCCAAATCTTCCGCCCACCAAATGGGTACTGGGTAAAATTGAAGATGTTAGCCCGGGATCAGATGGTCATGTGCGAGTTGCCAACGTTAGAACGATCGGTGGAACCTTCGTCCGTCCGATTTCTAAACTAGTACACCTCCCATCGTCCTGAAACTCGTTTCAGGGGGGCCGGGATGTTTCGGATTAGACGTAGTATTCTCTTGGAGATCATCGATGTTACATTCAGTGATTTGTGTTATATTTGCTTTTCGTTCATTTCTCTTATATATGGTTTCATTTAATTTTGCTCTCATTTAATTTTGCTCTCATTTCATCTCTTGCTCTCATATTCAAGCCATATTATTTAATTGTTATACACTCTCTCTATGTAATCTTACCCAATTGTATTAACTGTTCGAATTCTGGGTGAGCGGCGGTGTCGAGCTTTCGATCTCAGGGTCTCTCGATCACTTGGATTCCACTCGTCACCCAGATAAGTACCAAATTGATTTATTTTGTACAAATAAAACATTGAACTTGATATTAAACATTTTCGCTTCATTTTGTTTCGTTGGTTCTTTTCGTCGTTCATCGGTGTGATATCGTCGTTGGTTATTTCACATTCAAAAACAGTTACACTAAACTATATAAATATCATGATCCCGGAATTCGATGGAAAACCGGAGAACCTTGGTAAATTCATCTCCTGTGGAAACACACTATTCTCTCACGTTAAGGACGACGACGCCCAATACCCCATTTTTCTTGACGTAGTCAAAACAAAACTCCAAGGGCCCGCGTTCGAACTAATTCAATATAGTACCATCTCAACATGGGCTGACCTTGTATCTGAATTAGAGGGAGAATACAAGGAGCAAATTTCGCGGTCCGCCGCACATAACGAACTCACCTCTGCAAAACAGGGATATAAGGAAAATGTTAAAGATTATGGAGACAGACTGACGCATCTACAACATCAATTAGATAGGGCAACCTACGATAATACTCCTGAAAAGGTGATAAGGGACTACCTTATCAAAGAGAACACAAAAACCGCTGTACAATCTTATGAAGATGGTTTGAGAAAACCAAATCTCAGACTTTTGATAAAATCCAACAATTTCCAGACTTTAAGGGCTGCTATTACTTATGCTGTAGAACAATCCCTACGATTGGAAGACAATAATACTTCATCAACTTTTTCACGAACTCCAAAAATTGTGTGCCAAACTTGTAACCGAATAGGCCACACATCAGCCACCTGTTGCATGTTACATGAGTGAGGGGTGGAAATTATCATTTTATATTGTTCAGGTACACCCACAAGAAAAATGTACAATCTGAAGAAAATAAAGTTCTTAGATTACCATAAATGCACTTGGGAAAACATAGAAAGGCTCGATGGCATTGCCCAATATACGTGTTGCAGCGCAACCAACAACCAATTAATTGTCAATTCAGCATTCAGGTGTCAATGGCTTGCGAGCTACGCAAATGTATGTCACTTGCCTGCCTTGTTGTTATTCAAAACCCAGCGAAAACTGAATGCGTTGACCTTTAACCCATTCAAGCCGACGGTTCCAAACGGAACCACTTTTAATGGTTCCGTTTTCATAGCTCTAATGCCTACAAAGGTAATTAGTTTACGCTTTCGTATTATTTAAATGAAAGAAAAATAACGCAACAATCATTTTTTGCAATATTTGCATTAATTGAGTAGCAGGCGTTGAAAAACTAGACGTCAAAAGTGAAAAAAAAATTGTGTTCAGAGAAAAAAGGAAAAAATGGGTAGTCGTAAGTGGTAAGTAGTTTTTTTACCAATGATTAAATTTTTGAAATGAAAACCTATATATATTATGAAAGTAGATAAATCAAACTACGATGTAATATATAAAGTTTCTTTGGGATGAAAAAATGGTACCATATGTGACCACCGGCATGAATTGCTACAAAATGACCTGTATTGAACTGAGCACATTTTATGTGTAGTGTTTATAGAAATGTTATTTTTCGGTATTGTTATGAACATTTCTTGTTTTAGTATGAAATTGCATGAAGTACAAGATTATTTGCAGTCGTTGTTGGATGATGAAGTAGAAGAAGAGGGTGATCAATTTCTTACAATAGTTTCTGTAAGATAAGTAATTTTGCACTACTTACTTTATTAAATTTTCTTACTTACTGTATTAACTCTACATACCGGCGGCGGTGAAATTAAAGTACGTGCGTATAGGGTGGCGATTCGATTACAAGTACTTTTATTTTTCCATTAGGCTTTTCACATAGTGTTTCGATTAAAATGAATAAAATGTTTCGTTAAATAAATAAATATGGCCGCTTAGGCGCACAATTCAAATATTATACGATTTTGTTAGACTTGAATGATTAAGACTTAAATGATCAATTCAAAATTGTTTGCAATTTAATTTAAGAATTTATTTTTTTTTTACTTTTAATAAATGTGTTCTGACGAAACACCGGCCGCATTGAAGGGCTACAGGCTTCAAACATCTTCAGGAAGAACCGCTAGCTTCACTATGGGGTGTCTTATTATGCCGTTTCGCGTTCTCACGTTCGCCACTCTGACCTTTCCGTCCTCCCCTTCGACGACTGCGACGACTCGACCTATTGTCCACTGTTGCGGTGGACTGCTGTTTTCGTGGACGACGACCAGCTTTCCGATGACGAGGTTGGGCTGCTCTTGCACCCATTTGCTGCGAAGTTGCAGGCTCAGAAGGTAGTCCTTTGACCACCTCCGCCAGAACTGCTGCTTGAAACAGCATACAAGCTGTCATCTTTTTAAGCAGCTCATTTGGTCTGGCATTTGTTCTGGTGGCAATGCTCGCAGTGAGCCTCCAATGAGCAGGTGCGCGGTGTCAGTTCGCCGTATTAATAACCTGATCCGGTTGATAGGCTGGTATTGAAGTCATGACCCAATAATTGGCTGAGAAGGTATGGTCATTCAACCTTCACTACAGCATGAACTTTTTTGCTAAGCTTTGAGTTTATCTTTCCAATGTCAAGCACATTTAATGTATTATCTTCTTTCCGAAGATTCAACCTCTGTGCAAGTTCTTCGGTGATAAAGTTAATCGGCGAGCCCGAATCAAGTAAGACTATGGCGGTTGCAAGTATAACTTGATCTGTTGAAGCAGAGACGTGCAGACCTTGGGAGGTCGAAGGTTGCGTTCCATTGAAGGTCGTCGCGTACTGGTGCAACAATGTATGATGCGCTCGATTGCATACACGGCATCGGCTAAATTTGCATTTGGACACTGTGTGTCCTTTACGAAGGCAGTTAATGCATTTAGGGACACTTTTCGCAAAATCAAATCTTGTGCATTGGCTAAAAAGAAGCCACCGACATCTAAGCGTTCAGTGGTTAAGGTTAAACAGGCTATGGTTGCGCCTAAAAACAGGGAATCTTTCACCGAACTATACGAGAATCTAACCTTGGCTAGTGTATTGGCTAAGTGTAGGGATATAAAGAAAATAGTTGCTTCCGCTATTGGCCAACATCCTAATGCTGGCGTAGTTATAGCAGAGATTCCCTCCCAATATGAGGAACTCTTGATAGGGCTAGCAGGGACGCTTGAGCGTCATCGGGGTAGGGAAGACTCTGGATGTGCTCCTGCAGTAGGAGGTTCAGAGTCAGTTCAGTGAATGGACGGTCCAAGTGGGACTTCCAAATCCAACACATTCCACTGTGTGCGGTCGGAGTGAACAGTCGTGTTTCTTAGCTAGTGCAGTGAGTAGTGTTAGATCAAATTAGCTGATAAGCCACCGTAGCGTGGTGTTTGGTGACGATGTATGGAAAGGTTTTACCAAATACGAAAGCAAGGTAAAAGTCTAATCGCTATCTAGATTATTCTCCATTTGGTGATGTCGAAACGCATGAGAAAATTAAAGCATCTGGAAAGACAAAAGAACCCAGAAAGAGAAAAGAACCCAGAAAGAGAAAAGAACCCTTAGGAGGGTGTTTATTCCATCGCTGAATATTTTTGTTGTATACATGTTAAAAGAGAAGAACTAAGTGAATGTATTATGTACTTTGATGTCAATAATTTATATGGGTCAATGCAGGCACCTATACAAATGAGTACATCTCAAACTATAATAATAATGAAATTCGATGCGTGCTGGCACGCATTGGCACGCGACGCACCTGACATGAGTTACACAAATACAAGTCAAGAAACTTGCTGACGGGACATGTGTTGCAGCGCAACCAACAACCAATTAATTGTCAATTCAGCATTCAGGTGTCAATGGCTTGACTGGCTGAAGTTGGACTTGACACTTCAAGCAAATCGGTGGAGTTTCTTTTTTGGTATGATATCGTGCTGTGTAGTGACGACAAATTATAACGCACGCGACTAACCACAACCCACTTCCAGAACTGGTCCAGAACATACATAAAGTAACTACTGGCGAGCCTTGTTATTGATCCCACGATCAAACGTCAATTGATATTGGTTTTGGTTTTGTTTTATCAAAAGTCATTTCTTGTAGTATAAGCCAATGCGGTTACGTCAGGCCCTCAACAAGGAGTACGTGTACGATAGTATAGATTTTCAGAATAAATCCATACTGATACTTCCAACTGGTCCAGAACATACATAAAGTAACTACTGGCGAGCCTTGTTATTGATCCCACGATCAAGCGTCAATTGGTATTGGTTTTGGTTTTGTTTTATCAAAAGTCATTTCTTGTAGTATAAGCCAATGCGGTTACGTCAGGCCCTCAACAAGGAGTACGTGTACGATAGTATAGATTTTCAGAATAAATCCATACTGATACTTCAAACTGGTCCAGAACATACATAAAGTAACTACTGGCGAGCCTTGTTATTGATCCCACGATCAAACGTCAATTGGTATTGGTTTTGGTTTTGTTTTATCAAAAGTCATTTCTTGTAGTATAAACTAAAACGAAATTTCAAATATTTCGCAGGATTCGCTGACGCAAATAGAGAACACATAACAAGAGAATCAAAAGGATGTTTATCGTGGTATTATTTCCAAAGCTACTTTGCTTTGGAGATGACCCCGTAATTGTGTGATTTATTATTATATTAATATCAATCAAATTGAAGGTGCTGGTTGTTTTTTCTTGCCCAATTAATTTGCTGGGTAGCAGCAGAAGATTTCAGATAAAAAGAATTTAACTTATACAAGGACGACATTGAATGAACTGCAAGGAGACCATAGGTGCAGGTAATTTTTATAAGTATAAATAAAGGTGCTGACAAATATGCAATCCAACGCAAGACGGTGGGTGATTACAATGTTGTGAATGGGTTTTTAAAGATCACGACGAGGGGGGTTCTGCTTTCACCCGCGGTTGTTGAAGTTAAATTGCCCGCCCGAAGAGGATAAGAGTCTCCAATTACTCAAAGAGCAAGTGTGTGACGGTATTGAGTTCGGCGAAATCAAGCCCATCTCCACAGTAAAGGCAAGGAGTGAGGGGTGGAAATTACCCTTTTATATTGTTCAGGCACACCCACAAGCAAAATGGACAATCTAAAGAAAATAAAGTTCTTAGATTACCACTTGGGAAGGCGTAATAAGGCGCGATGGCTCGCATTCGAGATCGTCTTGATCCGGCGTGATAGATGGCTGCGGTCGCACCCCTCCAGTTATCGTTCAGAACACAGCCAAAGAAGGAAGAAACCTAAATCAGTGCATGTCATTCCACAATCTCGAAAGTGAGCTGATTAGTGATGAGTATAGGCTCTCTTTTACTAGAATGAAAAATATTCTCACGTTTCTCACGATGAACGATTCAAAGCATGTAACTATAAAGACTGACTATGAGAGACACTCCGGGAGAAAAAAAATCGCCAGCCGTATTAATAAAAAAACGGATAGTGAACTTATTCGTTTGATAACGAACAGACCGGCCAGAAAATAGGAGCTTGGTTGACTAAGATAGACTACGAGGTTGTCGCGTGCAAAATTGCACGCCACAAAATAATGTTCGTCTTCCCCTGACTCACAATCCCCACACGAGGTAAAGGGAAAGTTCGATATATATATATAGATACATATATACATTTGGCTTTCGTCGTCCCCGAGAAAGACGACGTGGCGCCCACTTCCTTCGGGAAGGCTAATTCGGTTTTTGTCGTCGGTCGGGTTGGGAGGTCTACTGGGACCACCAGGTGTCGCTAGTTACGCGGCAAAGAGCCGAAGCTATAGGCCGAAAGAATAAAACTACCAAATACTTTTATTTAGAACTCTCCGTTGTTTACTCTTCTCCCGAAAAGGAAAGCACGGAAACGGTCGTAACATTTTGGTGGCAGCGGTGGGATTTTCGAAGAAAAATCTCGCTACCATATAACTCCGCGTAATCAAACGCAGTGATATAGCGTTTCTAGGACTAACACCAGATGTTAAGTGAAAATAAAAGAAAAAAGTCTCATAACCGTAGGACCTGGCGAATTCCACTAAGGACGCCGAAGTCAGATCTTGAGCAGTAATAAAAGACCAGGCAGTAATGCACAGCTTTAGGGTGCTAAGCCTGCCTGGCAATACCATCTACATACACGCCCCATGGTCCAAACACATCAAGCAGGAGCAATAACATCTATATCAACCGGCGGTAGTATCATCACCAAGAGCAGCAACAGTAAAGAAAAACCATCAGTAACAAGTAAATAACTATAAAATATTTAAGAATTTTTTTTTTACAAAAATAAGTTACAATTAAGACAATTAGTGTAAAATTTGGTACAGAAAAGTTTCTCAAAATTTAAAATTTTTACGCGAAAAAATAAGTTAAGGTTACACTAAACTATATAAATATCATGATCCCGGAATTCGATGGAAAACCGGAGAACCTTGGTAAATTCATCTCCTGTGGAAACACACTATTCTCTCACGTTAAGGACGACGACGCCCAATACCCCATTTTTCTTGACGTAGTCAAAACAAAACTCCAAGGGCCCGCGTTCGAACTAATTCAATATAGTACCATCTCAACATGGGCTGACCTTGTATCTGAATTAGAGGGAGAATACAAGGAGCAAATTTCGCGGTCCGCCGCACATAACGAACTCACCTCTGCAAAACAGGGATATAAGGAAAATGTTAAAGATTATGGAGACAGACTGACGCATCTACAACATCAATTAGATAGGGCAACCTACGATAATACTCCTGAAAAGGTGATAAGGGACTACCTTATCAAAGAGAACACAAAAACCGCTGTACAATCTTATGAAGATGGTTTGAGAAAACCAAATCTCAGACTTTTGATAAAATCCAACAATTTCCAGACTTTAAGGGCTGCTATTACTTATGCTGTAGAACAATCCCTACGATTGGAAGACAATAATACTTCATCAACTTTTTCACGAACTCCAAAAATTGTGTGCCAAACTTGTAACCGAATAGGCCACACATCAGCCACCTGTTACATGTTACATGAGTGAGGGGTGGAAATTATCATTTTATATTGTTCAGGTACACCCACAAGAAAAATGTACAATCTGAAGAAAATAAAGTTCTTAGATTACCATAAATGCACTTGGGAAAACATAGAAAGGCTCGATGGCATTGCCCAATATACGTGTTGCAGCGCAACCAACAATTGTCAATTCAGCATTCAGGTGTCAATGGCTTGCGAGCTACGCAAATGTATGTCACTTGCCTGCCTTGTTGTTATTCAAAACCCAGCGAAAACTGAATGCGTTGACCTTTAACCCATTCAAGCCGACGGTTCCAAACGGAACCACTTTTAATGGTTCCGTTTTCATAGCTCTAATGCCTACAAAGGTAATTAGTTTACGCTTTCGTATTATTTAAATGAAAGAAAAATAACGCAACAATCATTTTTTGCAATATTTGCATTAATTGAGTAGCAGGCGTTGAAAAACTAGACGTCAAAAGTGAAAAAAAAATTGTGTTCAGAGAAAAAAGGAAAAAATGGGTAGTCGTAAGTGGTAAGTAGTTTTTTTACCAATGATTAAATTTTTGAAATGAAAACCTATATATATTATGAAAGTAGATAAATCAAACTACGATGTAATATATAAAGTTTCTTTGGGATGAAAAAATGGTACCATATGTGACCACCGGCATGAATTGCTACAAAATGACCTGTATTGAACTGAGCACTTTTATGTGTAGTGTTTATAGAAATGTTATTTTTCGGTATTGTTATGAACATTTCTTGTTTTAGTATGAAATTGCATGAAGTACAAGATTATTTGCAGTCGTTGTTGGATGATGAAGTAGAAGAAGAGGTTGATAAATTTCTTACAATAGTTTCTGTAAGATAAGTAATTTTGCACTACTTACTTTATTAAATTTTCTTACTTACTGTATTAACTCTACATACCGGCGGCGGTGAAATTAAAGTACGTGCGTATAGGGTGGCGATTCGATTACAAGTACTTTTATTTTTCCATTAGGCTTTTCACATAGTGTTTCGATTAAAATGAATAAAATGTTTCGTTAAATAAATAAATATGGCCGCTTAGGCGCACAATTCAAATATTATACGATTTTGTTAGACTTGAATGATTAAGACTTAAATGATCAATTCAAAATTGTTTGCAATTTAATTTAAGAATTTATTTTTTTTTTACTTTTAATAAATGTGTTCTGACGAAACACCGGCCGCATTGAAGGGCTACAGGCTTCAAACATCTTCAGGAAGAACCGCTAGCTTCACTATGGGGTGTCTTATTATGCCGTTTCGCGTTCTCACGTTCGCCACTATGACCTTTCCGTCCTCCCCTTCGACGACTGCGACGACTCGACCTATTGTCCACTGTTGCGGTGGACTGCTGTTTTCGTGGACGACGACCAGCTTTCCGATGACGAGGTTGGGCTGCTCTTGCACCCATTTGCTGCGAAGTTGCAGGCTCAGAAGGTAGTCCTTTGACCACCTCCGCCAGAACTGCTGCTTGAAACAGCATACAAGCTGTCATCTTTTTAAGCAGCTCATTTGGTCTGGCATTTGTTCTGGTGGCAATGCTCGCAGTGGGCCTCCAATGAGCAGGTGCGCGGTGTCAGTTCGCCATATTAATAACCTGATCCGGTTGATAGGCTGGTATTGAAGTCATGACCCAATAATTGGCTGAGAAGGTATGGTCATTCAACCTTCACTACAGCATGAACTTTTTTGCTAAGCTTTGAGTTTATCTTTCCAATGTCAAGCACATTTAATGTATTATCTTCTTTCCGAAGATTCAACCTCTGTGCAAGTTCTTCTGTGATAAAGTTAATCGGCGAGCCCGAATCAAGTAAGACTATGGCGGTTGCAAGTATAACTTGATCTGTTGAAGCAGAGACGTGCAGACCTTGGGAGGTTGAAGGTTGCGTTCCATTGAAGGTCGTCGCGTACTGGTGCAACAATGTATGATGCGCTCGATTGCATACACGGCATCGGCTAAATTTGCATTTGGACACTGTGTGTCCTTTACGAAGGCAGTTAATGCATTTAGGGACACTTTTCGCAAAATCAAATCTTGTGCACCACCGTTAACGCAGCATGATGTTATGAAGTGGTCATTGGATTGGCAGAACAAGCACTTTATTCTGATTTGTTGCTGTTGTTTATTTGAACAAGAAAGCGATGACCTTTGATTTTTCTGGCGATTCAGATCTTTTTTGTTCGCCGGTTGCCTGTCATTGGGCTTACTTCGTGACGATGACGACTCTTCGGCAGCTATATGCTGATATCTTTTGTTAAGTGCTGATTCAGAGTCGCTCCAAAGAGGAAGTGTGCTATAGTCTAGCTGTTCTTCCCACTTCGACCTCGTGATTGCGCCTACTTTCGACATCACTAAATGAATGATGATATCATTTGTGATGTTCTTTTCGTCACCCAGTGACAAAAGAGAGTCGTAAATAGCCGAAACCGTATCAATCATGTTGCGTAAAGCAGATGCAGATGGCTTCGTAATTTCAGGCAACTCAAACAATGTCGATACATTGTCGAAAAATGTATATCAGGCTCGCTAGCGCTTTAGGATAATTTTGTTCGGTGATTTATAACGCTTTAACCGTTCCCAAAGACTCACCGGACAGATACGAAATAAGGTGATTAAACTTCTCAATGTCCGGAATGTTAGGATCATTGTCCACCAAATTCTCGAATAGACTGATGAAGTTTTTGTAATCAGCGTATTTTCCACTAAATTTAGGAAGAGACATTTTAGGAACTCGTGAGTGGTGTGGCACAGAAAGAGAGTATTCTGCCATACTGGATCTGTGCCCCTTGTTTAAGACACTCATTATTAAAGACTTCGTACATACGCAAATGTTCGTTCCCCGCGTAACGAGTCACTGTGATCAGCAAGCTCTATGTCTGATTGACAGATCATGGCTTGCTCAATATATATAATTAAGTAAATAATTGAGTAAATCCAATCTACACTCTAATTCGAGTGGATTTCGTGACATTGTCTTTTCAACTAATGCCGTCTTCACTCGAAAAATATTTGAAACGATTATTGACCTCTGATGCTTGAGTTGCTCAAGCGTGTCACTTTTGTTCGGAGAATCTTGTCTTTTTGGTGCCATTTCTGTGATTTATTTAACCGCTTTGATGTGAAATTAGTTTATTAACTGCTTATTTGCACTAGTTAGTAATTAACCAGTCTTTTGACTGAGTTTAATTTAAATTTGCTCTATAATAAGCGTAACTAAATTGTGCTTTGAGCCAAAGTACTTTTGCTTTAGTTTAGCAACTGGTTTAATTTCTTAAATCACTCTTAATTTTAATTTAAATATGACCGCGATACAATTTTTTTTTTTTTGCTGAATGCACTATCACACGAAAAAATTTCAACAATTAATTTGTGCACTGAGCGCACCCTGTGACTGCTGATGAATTATCACCAAATTATATGCCAAATGTCAAATGACCAATTGTCAACACTTTGAAATGTCACAATTGAATAATGCAAACAACACTTGTGCTAAGTTGAATATTCGCTAGTGAATTTCACTTTAATTTCTATTAATTTGTGTGTTAATTATTGAAATTGTTGATAGTGGTTTGATCACTGGCAATGTATTCTCGAATTGTGATAAATGCAGCGGAAAAAAAACAATAGCGATGGAGGTGGCAACCAAAACAAGCTATCGTATTTCGGAACTTTTCACAATTTGTTATTTATTAGTTTAAATAACTCAAACTGTTATGACATATCAACTGTGTTTATTAGTTTTAAGACACAATAAATTGACTTATTTAATACGAATCGCACGCACTTCTTTTATTTGCACTTTGTATATATGTATGTGTTTGTATGTATGTATGTTTGTAATACAAAATTATTTTTGGATGCAATTGACAAAAATTGAAAGTGTATTTCGAGTATAAGTGCGAATTTTAGCACCCCGATTTTTTAATCGTTTTTTATCTCTTTACTACTACTTTAAATTTTTGTTAAATACCTCTTTCTCGGCGACTTCCTTTTTGCACTGTTGACAGTTGCAATTTGAGTGCATTTGTCCCTCGATGAAATTTGTTATAATTATTTTCCGCACGCGATTTCCCGACACCGACTACCGACACTTATTTATATATGTTTTATGATTTATTGTGTATATTGTTGCACACAATATGTTGTATTATGTACTATGTACTTTTTTTTTTGTTTGTAATTTTGTATGTATGTATTTTATATGTATTTTCTTGTATACACTGGTTATTTGTTTCAGTTTCACTGTTTTCTTTTATTATTTTCTTTACGTCCCTGCTCGGGCGCCATGATAAATTTCTTACAATAGTTTTTGTAAGATAAGTAATTTTGCACTACTTACTTTATTAAACTTTCTTACTTACTGTATTAACTCTACGTACCGGCGGCGGTGAAATTAAAGTACGTGCGTATCGGCTGCCGATTCGATTACAAGTACTTTTATTGTTCCATTAGGCTTTTCACATAGTGTTTCGATTAAAATGAAAAAAATGTTTCGTGAAATAAATAAATATGGCCGCTTAGGCGCACAATTCAAATATTATACGATTTTGTTAGACTTGAATGATCAATTCACAATTGTTTGCAATTTAATTTAAGAATTCATTTTTTTTTTTACTTTTAATAAATGTGTTCTGACGAAACAGAGGTCGCTGCTGTCTATTTACAACCACCACATGCAGAGTATGATTCTGCTGAGGATGATGCAGATGAAAAAGAAGGTGGCTTTATCATTCATTTACATCAAAACCAGTTATTTCAAAAAGCAGAAATTGATTTCGTTAGAGGTCCATATGATGATGGGGGACTAAATGAATTGGAAACAGAACCGCTGATTGCAACCAACGATCAAAGTGAAGCTGAAAATACCAATAATTCACATAATCTAGCTATTCCGCATATTTTATGGCGATATGTAGGTCCAGACATCGACATTCCGACGTCTATACCACTTTTGAAGGACAAATTCAAATGGTCAAAGAAAAGTTTTAGCTGCACAAAACCGACTTCTCCTGCTGCAAATTATGTGGACTGTGGTGTAGAAGCGCACGTTCTATTTGAAAGATTCTTTGATGATGAAATTTTGCAATTGATATGCGTTGAAAGCAACCAACTCGCAAAAGAATCCAGAAATCACAAAACACGAATTGAAAATATTCTTCGGTATCACGCTTGTCACAGGTTACAATAATTTCTCATGCAAACAATCATACTGGATGCGTGATAGTGACTTGCATAATGAAATGGTCCTCAGAGCCATGACTCGTGATTGCTTCAGTACAATTGAACGCTCCATACATTTTGCTCCCAAAACTATGATCGATCCGAACGATAAAATGTGAAATTGCGAACACTGATGGTTAAATTGAAGGCAAACTTCTTGAAAAATGTTCACCCAAAAGAGAATCTTACATACGACGAATCGATTATTAAATATTTCGGTCGACATGGTTGCAAACAATTCATCAAAGGCAAACCATTTCGCTTTGGTTACAAAGTGTGGTGTTTGAATACACCTGATAGATATTTATTAATTTTTGAAGTTTATCAGGGTAAAAATCCGCGTATAAACCCAGAATTGGAGAAAAATTATGGCAAATGTGTCGCGCCGTTGCTTCAATTTATTCACGAGTTTCCCAAACATATGCAGGATTTGAGTTATTCTTTTCATTTCGACAACCTTTTCACCGGTATTCCTGTGCTTGATTACTTGAAGAAACTTGCCCACCATGGTACTGGAACCATAAGGGAAATACGCATTCCACACAATTGCCCATTACCGAGTAATCAGATCATGAATAAATCTGAACGAGGAAAAATTGAAAGTGTTGTCGTGAAGGACTACAACATTTCGATCACCAAATGGCGTGACAATAAATGCGTGTGTGTTGCCTCAACATTTTATGGTAAGGACCCAGTTAGTAAGGCAATACGGTTCAACCGAGAGGAAAGGAGGCGAGTACAACTTGATCGACCACACTTTGTTGACAGTTACAATAAAAACATGAGTGGTACGGATCGAATGGATCAAAATATTGGTTATTATCGATGCGGTAAGTTATCATGCTTTATAAAGAATGTTGTTTAGTGAAAATTTATGAATGCGAAAGAATAAATGGTGGTGGTCCATTTTTACTTGGTTGATTGATGTTTCGGTGTTGAATGCTTGGCTACTGCAGAGAAATGCTAGTTACAACATCTCCCAGCTACAATTTCGGCGAAACCTTGCACCGCATTATTGCAACACTGTTGCAATACGTGTGTCCATTACACCAATTGTACTGCGTCAAATAGTACCAATAAATGATAGTTATGACGGAATTGACCATTATCCGTGTGGTTCCACTAAGAGACGATGCTTAGGACCAAGTTGTAGCAGAAGATCAAGGGTAAAATACGAAAAATGCGATGTCGCTTTATGCATTCATCCTTGCTTCAAAAATGTCCACGTTATTCGGCAAGAATAATGCTTCTGCACCGTAAAAAAAGGTTTTTTTTTTTTTTAATAGATGACTAAATATCGATACAAAATACAGGTAAAAAACTTTTCGGACGCTTTGTAGCACGTCAAGCCGATGGTCCCATATGGAACCATCTCATTACACGCAAACGGTGATTTGCAGGTGATCATTTTTTTCTTTTTTGGAATTAGGCGGTCAATGTTAATATGTGTATGAATTTTTGCACCGAAATTCCAAAAAAAAATCGTTCGGCACGAAAGGGTTAATAATTTTAAGAAACAATAAAGATAGCAATAAAGAAGAGGGGAGTTGGACTTGGCACTCCAAGCAAATCGGTGGAGTTTCTTTTTTGGGATGATTTCGTGCTGTGTAGTGACGACAAATTAAACACACGCCACTAACCACAACCCACTTCCAGAACTGGTCCAGAACATACATAAAGTAACTACTGGCGAGCCTTGTTATTGATCCCACGATCAAACGTCAGTTGGTTTTGGTTTTGTTTTATCAAAAGTCATTTCTTGTAGTATAAACTAAAACGAAATTTCAAATATTTCGCAGGATTCGCTGACGCAAATAGAGAACACATAACAAGAGTATCAAAAGGATGTTTATCGAGGTATTATTTCCAAAGTTTGCTTTGGAGATGACCCGGTAATTGTGTGATTTATTATTATATTAATATCAATCAAATTGAAGGTGCTGGTTGTTTTTTCTTGCCCAATTAATTTGCTGGGTAGCAGCAGAAGATTTCAGATAAAAAGAATTTAACTTATACAAGGACGACATTGAATGAACTGCAAGGAGACCATAGGTGCAGGTAATTTTTATAAGTATAAATAAAGGTGCTGACAAATATGCAATCCAACGCAAGACGGTGGGTGATTACAATGTTGTGAATGGGTTTTTAAAGATCACGACGAGGGGGGTTCTGCTTTCACCCGCGGCTGTTGAAGTTAAATTGCCCGCTCGAAGCGGATACGAGTCTCCAATTTTTCAAAGAGCCAGTGTGTGACGGTATTGAGTTCGGCGTAATCAAACCCATCACCACAGTAAAGGCAAGGAGTGAGGGGTGGAAATTACCCTTTTATATTGTTCAGGCACACCCACAAGCAAAATGGACAATCTAAAGAAAATAAAGTTCTTAGATTACCATAAATACACTTGGGAAGGCGTAATAAGTCGCGATGGCTCGCATTCGAGATCGTCTTGATCCGGCGTGATAGATGGCTGCGCAAAATGCTATATCGGCATTTCTGTAATGCATTTGTTCATTCCAAGAGCGAATGCACATTAAAAAAAAAAGGTTTCTCTATAACGTAGAAATCGGCAATCCCCAGTGACTACGTTATAGAGAAGTTCGACTGTATATATGTACGTAACAAACTCTTTATTAACTGCAACTGCCTTAGCTGCGCTGCTGGGCAATCGAAAATGCAACATTCCATAATCGTATTTTTTGCCATGAATTTTGTGCCTCACAATCGAAAAAATAGAAACAAGGGTGCCATGTCATGGCTGTGCTACCCATAATTAAAGTTTATCAATCATCAATAAATAAAATCATACATATGTATATCCAATATATATATATGTTGGACGACATCATGTATTTAACTTGGCACAATATAAAATCTATGACAAAGTCTGTTTTTCTTTTTTTTCATTTATTCTAATGCATTTTTCATAGAATATTCATATTAGCTTATCGAGGCCTAGCAGGCTATATTACCGCTTTACAAACAGCTGCCCATCCTTGGGTTAAGTAAAAGAGAAAAAACAAGATAGAAAAAATTATAGAAGATTGATAGAGTTATTATGATATGGTTGGAAATTTTATTTCCAATCCTGGTGCATGAAAGAAGATCGTTCCAAAATTGGAAGGGCCCTATAAAGTAGTTAAGTTGTTACCAAATGATAGATACGCGTTGAAGGATGTAGAGAATTTCCAATTGACACATATCCCGCCTGAGGGAGTATGAGAAGTATTAAGTATTCTTGAATTTATAACTTTGTTTTACCTGCAGCGATTACTTTTGAAAATTACGAAATAAAGATTGTTGTACATTTGTACGTTTGGCTTATTTAGCATTGTGAGATAGATAAAAATTGACTAATTAATTGAATAGAACGACGACCCACTCCTTCTGATTGATCATACAAGTTAACGCGAAAGAGATGCAAACATAGGAGAATGAGTTATTATCATTCCCACACTATTTTCCACGCCAAATTTGTTGACGCTGCAATTCAACAACTTGTTCCGAAGAAACAGCCACTTGCTGCATTATCAAATTCGCTGACGCTGCGTCTGGCTCCGAATAGCAGCATGTTGCATTTCCATCGGCTGCATTCCATCATGTAGCATAGGATGCCGCGGGATGTAAGACTACACCACCTTTGGGTACATTTCCGTCGCGAGAACATCAGCCGCTGGATAGACATTGGAGTTAGGCTACGTTTCGAGTAGATTATTCATATGTAGTTAAGTCTTAAGTTTGATTCAGAATAAAGAGGTTCTCCTCCTCAAAAGCAAAAATATATTTTTTTTTAAAAAAAAACTAAACTCTAAATAATTTAACGTTTGCATATGCGTAATGTTCGCACATTCATAAATGTGCGTGTGCTGTCTTATTTTGTTTTGTTGTTTGCAGTAGGAACCATTGCTATGGACAATTTTTATACGTTTGTATCCCTTGCAAATTGGCACTCCCACCCCACAACAGGACTAAGACTAGCCCGGACCGTTCATCGTCCAAGCGGGATCAGCCACCACCACGACACTATGGCGTGGTACCGGGGCTTAAGTCGGCCCTCAATGCCTGCTGGAAGAGACAGTTTTTGTAAAGTATCATTGACCTTACCACCCTCATGCGAGGCACTCGCGTGGCTGACTATCATTTCCTTAGCTACTCGAGGGATTCAAAATAAAACCCAAAAATATTAAAGGCGAGCTAAAAAAGCTACCTCAAAAGTAGCAGTGAGCCGTGGTGATTTGAATAGAACGAGGGAAATTATCCCTATTTCGTTCGCTGTTCGGAATGATAAACGTGTGAAAATAGGACAGAGCTCCTTGCGTCCTAAGAGTACAAATGAAAATACCCTTGAGGCTCTTATGGCCATGTGGGCTCAATGTCCCGATGCGAATAGATTTGAGAAATATGTTAGGGATGATAGAGCCGTCAAGACTCCCAATCTAGAAGCTTCATCTGAAGCAAGAACCGACGCACATATAGGGTTTCCCCTAATTTCTAGGGAGAAATATATATATACCGGGCGGGGTATATATATATAGATATACTTAAATTATCGAGTGGGTTTCGTCGTTCCCGACGAAAGACGACGTGGCGCCCACTTCCTTCGGGAAGGTAGTTTTTTGTTGTGCTTTGGGAACCCACCCCAGCTGAGTTGTGCGGGGCCGGAGGTCTTTTGGGACCACCAGGTGTCGCTAGTGGCGCGACATTTTCACGTAACTGCATAGTGTTTGCTGATACCTAAAGTACCTACGACTCATCACCCTCAACTTTTCAAAATGAATAAAAGAGACACCAAAACTGCCCCCATTACCTCCAGAAATACTGGAACGGTTAAGAAACAGGATGTTAAAAAGAACTCAAATACGGACAGCTCGAGAAGAACGTGGCGTAATACCACTGAATATCTTTGTGCTGACATTGGTTTGGCTGTTATAGTCAAATCATATTGTGAAATGATTGATAATAAAATTGCTAATGAACAGATACTATTTACTAAAACGTGTCCCTTGCACAGCGCCTTGTCCATGTCATTTGATAGAATTATCAAGGTTACGGGCAGGGAGGGAATGTTACACCTTATAGATTCGAATGTTGTTTTGGAAATATTGGACGGAGAAATATGTAATGGTGATTTGAATAGAACGAGGGAAATTATCCCTATTTCGTTCGCTGTTCGGAATGATAAACGTGTGAAAATAGGACAGAGCTCCTTGCGTCCTAAGAGTACAAATGAAAATACCCTTGAGGCTCTTATGGCCATGTAGGCTCAATGTCCCGATGCGAATAGATTTGAGAAATATGTTAGGGATGATAGAGCCGTCAAGACTCCCAATCTAGAAGCTTCATCTGAAGCAAGAACCGACGCACATATCGGGTTTCCCCTAATTTCTAGGGAGAAATATATATATACCGGGCGGGGTATATATATATAGATATACTTAAATTATCGAGTGGGTTTCGTCGTTCCCGACGAAAGACGACGTGGCGCCCACTTCCTTCGGGAAGGTAGTTTTTTGTTGTGCTTTGGGAACCCACCCCACCTGAGTTGTGCGGGGCCGGAGGTCTTTTGGGACCACCAGGTGTCGCTAGTGGCGCGACATTTTCACGTAACTGCATAGTGTTTGCTTATACCTAAAGTACCTACGACTCATCACCCTCAACTTTTCAAAATGAATAAAAGAGACACCAAAACTGCCCCCATTACCTCCAGAAATACTGGAACGGTTAAGAAACAGGATGTTAAAAAGAACTCAAATACGGACAGCTCGAGAAGAACGTGGCGTAATACCACTGAATATCTTTGTGCTGACATTGGTTTGGCTGTTATAGTCAAATCATATTGTGAAATGATTGATAATAAAATTGCTAATGAACAGATACTATTTACTAAAACGTGTCCCTTGCACAGCGCCTTGTCCATGTCATTTGATAGAATTATCAAGGTTACTAAATATTGGACGGAGAAATATGTAATGATGATTTGAATAGAACGAGGGAAATTATCCCTATTTCGTTCGCTGTTCGGAATGATAAACGTGTGAAAATAGGACAGAGCTCCTTGCGTCCTAAGAGTACAAATGAAAATACCCTTGAGGCTCTTATGGCCATGTGGGCTCAATGTCCCGATGCGAATAGATTTGAGAAATATGTTAGGGATGATAGAGCCGTCAAGACTCCCAATCTAGAAGCTTCATCTGAAGCAAGAACCGACGCACATATAGGGTTTCCCCTAATTTCTAGGGAGAAATATATATATACCGGGCGGGGTATATATATATAGATATACTTAAATTATCGAGTGGGTTTCGTCGTTCCCGACGAAAGACGACGTGGCGCCCACTTCCTTCGGGAAGGTAGTTTTTTGTTGTGCTTTGGGAACCCACCCCAGCTGAGTTGTGCGGGGCCGGAGGTCTTTTGGGACCACCAGGTGTCGCTAGTGGCGCGACATTTTCACGTAACTGCATAGTGTTTGCTGATACCTAAAGTACCTACGACTCATCACCCTCAACTTTTCAAAATTAATAAAAGAGACACCAAAACTGCCCCCATTACCTCCAGAAATACTGGAACGGTTAAGAAACAGGATGTTAAAAAGAACTCAAATACGGACAGCTCGAGAAGAACGTGGCGTAATACCACTGAATATCTTTGTGCTGACATTGGTTTGGCTGTTATAGTCAAATCATATTGTGAAATGATTGATAATAAAATTGCTAATGAACAGATACTATTTACTAAAACGTGTCCCTTGCACAGCGCCTTGTCCATGTCATTTGATAGAATTATCAAGGTTACGGGCAGGGAGGGAATGTTACACCTTATAGATTCGAATGTTGTTTTGGAAATATTGGACGGAGAAATATGTAATGGTGATTTGAATAGAACGAGGGAAATTATCCCTATTTCGTTCGCTGTTCGGAATGATAAACGTGTGAAAATAGGACAGAGCTCCTTGCGTCCTAAGAGTACAAATGAAAATACCCTTGAGGCTCTTATGGCCATGTAGGCTCAATGTCCCGATGCGAATAGATTTGAGAAATATGTTAGGGATGATAGAGCCGTCAAGACTCCCAATCTAGAAGCTTCATCTGAAGCAAGAACCGACGCACATATCGGGTTTCCCCTAATTTCTAGGGAGAAATATATATATACCGGGCGGGGTATATATATATAGATATACTTAAATTATCGAGTGGGTTTCGTCGTTCCCGACGAAAGACGACGTGGCGCCCACTTCCTTCGGGAAGGTAGTTTTTTGTTGTGCTTTGGGAACCCACCCCACCTGAGTTGTGCGGGGCCGGAGGTCTTTTGGGACCACCAGGTGTCGCTAGTGGCGCGACATTTTCACGTAACTGCATAGTGTTTGCTTATACCTAAAGTACCTACGACTCATCACCCTCAACTTTTCAAAATGAATAAAAGAGACACCAAAACTGCCCCCATTACCTCCAGAAATACTGGAACGGTTAAGAAACAGGATGTTAAAAAGAACTCAAATACGGACAGCTCGAGAAGAACGTGGCGTAATACCACTGCCTATCTTTGTGCTGACATTGGTTTGGCTGTTATAGTCAAATCATATTGTGAAATGATTGATAATAAAATTGCTAATGAACAGATACTATTTACTAAAACGTGTCCCTTGCACAGCGCCTTGTCCATGTCATTTGATAGAATTATCAAGGTTACTAAATATTGGACGGAGAAATATGTAATGGTGATTTGAATAGAACGAGGGAAATTATCCCTATTTCGTTCGCTGTTCGGAATGATAAACGTGTGAAAATAGGACAGAGCTCCTTGCGTCCTAAGAGTACAAATGAAAATACCCTTGAGGCTCTTATGGCCATGTGGGCTCAATGTCCCGATGCGAATAGATTTGAGAAATATGTTAGGGATGATAGAGCCGTCAAGACTCCCAATCTAGAAGCTTCATCTGAAGCAAGAACCGACGCACATATAGGGTTTCCCCTAATTTCTAGGGAGAAATATATATATACCGGGCGGGGTATATATATATAGATATACTTAAATTATCGAGTGGGTTTCGTCGTTCCCGACGAAAGACGACGTGGCGCCCACTTCCTTCGGGAAGGTAGTTTTTTGTTGTGCTTTGGGAACCCACCCCAGCTGAGTTGTGCGGGGCCGGAGGTCTTTTGGGACCACCAGGTGTCGCTAGTGGCGCGACATTTTCACGTAACTGCATAGTGTTTGCTGATACCTAAAGTACCTACGACTCATCACCCTCAACTTTTCAAAATGAATAAAAGAGACACCAAAACTGCCCCCATTACCTCCAGAAATACTGGAACGGTTAAGAAACAGGATGTTAAAAAGAACTCAAATACGGACAGCTCGAGAAGAACGTGGCGTAATACCACTGAATATCTTTGTGCTGACATTGGTTTGGCTGTTATAGTCAAATCATATTGTGAAATGATTGATAATAAAATTGCTAATGAACAGATACTATTTACTAAAACGTGTCCCTTGCACAGCGCCTTGTCCATGTCATTTGATAGAATTATCAAGGTTACGGGCAGGGAGGGAATGTTACACCTTATAGATTCGAATGTTGTTTTGGAAATATTGGACGGAGAAATATGTAATGGTGATTTGAATAGAACGAGGGAAATTATCCCTATTTCGTTCGCTGTTCGGAATGATAAACGTGTGAAAATAGGACAGAGCTCCTTGCGTCCTAAGAGTACAAATGAAAATACCCTTGAGGCTCTTATGGCCATGTAGGCTCAATGTCCCGATGCGAATAGATTTGAGAAATATGTTAGGGATGATAGAGCCGTCAAGACTCCCAATCTAGAAGCTTCATCTGAAGCAAGAACCGACGCACATATAGGGTTTCCCCTAATTTCTAGGGAGAAATATATATATACCGGGCGGGGTATATATATCGAGTGGGTTTCGTCGTTCCCGACGAAAGACGACGTGGCGCCCACTTCCTTCGGGAAGGTAGTTTTTTGTTGTGCTTTGGGAACCCACCCCAGCTGAGTTGTGCGGGGCCGGAGGTCTTTTGGGACCACCAGGTGTAGCTAGTGGCGCGACATTTTCACGTAACTGCATAGTGTTTGCTGATACCTAAAGTACCTACGACTCATCACCCTCAACTTTTCAAAATGAATAAAAGAGACACCAAAACTGCCCCCATTACCTCCAGAAATACTGGAACGGTTAAGAAACAGGATGTTAAAAAGAACTCAAATACGGACAGCTCGAGAAGAACGTGGCGTAATACCACTGAATATCTTTGTGCTGACATTGGTTTGGCTGTTATAGTCAAATCATATTGTGAAATGATTGATAATAAAATTGCTAATGAACAGATACTATTTACTAAAACGTGTCCCTTGCACAGCGCCTTGTCCATGTCATTTGATAGAATTATCAAGGTTACGGGCAGGGAGGGAATGTTACACCTTATAGATTCGAATGTTGTTTTGGAAATATTGGACGGAGAAATATGTAATGGTGATTTGAATAGAACGAGGGAAATTATCCCTATTTCGTTCGCTGTTCGGAATGATAAACGTGTGAAAATAGGACAGAGCTCCTTGCGTCCTAAGAGTACAAATGAAAATACCCTTGAGGCTCTTATGGTCATGTAGGCTCAATGTCCCGATGCGAATAGATTTGAGAAATATGTTAGGGATGATAGAGCCGTCAAGACTCCCAATCTAGAAGCTTCATCTGAAGCAAGAACCGACGCACATATCGGGTTTCCCCTAATTTCTAGGGAGAAATATATATATACCGGGCGGGGTATATATATATAGATATACTTAAATTATCGAGTGGGTTTCGTCGTTCCCGACGAAAGACGACGTGGCGCCCACTTCCTTCGGGAAGGTAGTTTTTTGTTGTGCTTTGGGAACCCACCCCACCTGAGTTGTGCGGGGCCGGAGGTCTTTTGGGACCACCAGGTGTCGCTAGTGGCGCGACATTTTCACGTAACTGCATAGTGTTTGCTTATACCTAAAGTACCTACGACTCATCACCCTCAACTTTTCAAAATGAATAAAAGAGACACCAAAACTGCCCCCATTACCTCCAGAAATAATGGAACGGTTAAGAAACAGGATGTTAAAAAGAACTCAAATACGGACAGCTCGAGAAGAACGTGGCGTAATACCACTGAATATCTTTGTGCTGACATTGGTTTGGCTGTTATAGTCAAATCATATTGTGAAATGATTGATAATAAAATTGCTAATGAACAGATACTATTTACTAAAACGTGTCCCTTGCACAGCGCCTTGTCCATGTCATTTGATAGAATTATCAAGGTTACGGGCAGGGAGGGAATGTTACACCTTATAGATTCGAATGTTGTTTTGGAAATATTGGACGGAGAAATATGTAATGGTGATTTGAATAGAACGAGGGAAATTATCCCTATTTCGTTCGCTGTTCGGAATGATAAACGTGTGAAAATAGGACAGAGCTCCTTGCGTCCTAAGAGTACAAATGAAAATACCCTTGAGGCTCTTATGGCCATGTAGGCTCAATGTCCCGATGCGAATAGATTTGAGAAATATGTTAGGGATGATAGAGCCGTCAAGACTCCCAATCTAGAAGCTTCATCTGAAGCAAGAACCGACGCACATATAGGGTTTCCCCTAATTTCTAGGGAGAAATATATATATACCGGGCGGGGTATATATATCGAGTGGGTTTCGTCGTTCCCGACGAAAGACGACGTGGCGCCCACTTCCTTCGGGAAGGTAGTTTTTTGTTGTGCTTTGGGAACCCACCCCAGCTGAGTTGTGCGGGGCCGGAGGTCTTTTGGGACCACCAGGTGTCGCTAGTGGCGCGACATTTTCACGTAACTGCATAGTGTTTGCTGATACCTAAAGTACCTACGACTCATCACCCTCAACTTTTCAAAATGAATAAAAGAGACACCAAAACTGCCCCCATTACCTCCAGAAATACTGGAACGGTTAAGAAACAGGATGTTAAAAAGAACTCAAATACGGACAGCTCGAGAAGAACGTGGCGTAATACCACTGAATATCTTTGTGCTGACATTGGTTTGGCTGTTATAGTCAAATCATATTGTGAAATGATTGATAATAAAATTGCTAATGAACAGATACTATTTACTAAAACGTGTCCCTTGCACAGCGCCTTGTCCATGTCATTTGATAGAATTATCAAGGTTACGGGCAGGGAGGGAATGTTACACCTTATAGATTCGAATGTTGTTTTGGAAATATTGGACGGAGAAATATGTAATGGTGATTTGAATAGAACGAGGGAAATTATCCCTATTTCGTTCGCTGTTCGGAATGATAAACGTGTGAAAATAGGACAGAGCTCCTTGCGTCCTAAGAGTACAAATGAAAATACCCTTGAGGCTCTTATGGCCATGTAGGCTCAATGTCCCGATGCGAATAGATTTGAGAAATATGTTAGGGATGATAGAGCCGTCAAGACTCCCAATCTAGAAGCTTCATCTGAAGCAAGAACCGACGCACATATCGGGTTTCCCCTAATTTCTAGGGAGAAATATATATATACCGGGCGGGGTATATATATATAGATATACTTAAATTATCGAGTGGGTTTCGTCGTTCCCGACGAAAGACGACGTGGCGCCCACTTCCTTCGGGAAGGTAGTTTTTTGTTGTGCTTTGGGAACCCACCCCACCTGAGTTGTGCGGGGCCGGAGGTCTTTTGGGACCACCAGGTGTCGCTAGTGGCGCGACATTTTCACGTAACTGCATAGTGTTTGCTTATACCTAAAGTACCTACGACTCATCACCCTCAACTTTTCAAAATGAATAAAAGAGACACCAAAACTGCCCCCATTATCTCCAGAAATACTGGAACGGTTAAGAAACAGGATGTTAAAAAGAACTCAAATACGGACAGCTCGAGAAGAACGTGGCGTAATACCACTGAATATCTTTGTGCTGACATTGGTTTGGCTGTTATAGTCAAATCATATTGTGAAATGATTGATAATAAAATTGCTAATGAACAGATACTATTTACTAAAACGTGTCCCTTGCACAGCGCCTTGTCCATGTCATTTGATAGAATTATCAAGGTTACTAAATATTGGACGGAGAAATATGTAATGGTGATTTGAATAGAACGAGGGAAATTATCCCTATTTCGTTCGCTGTTCGGAATGATAAACGTGTGAAAATAGGACAGAGCTCCTTGCGTCCTAAGAGTACAAATGAAAATACCCTTGAGGCTCTTATGGCCATGTGGGCTCAATGTCCCGATGCGAATAGATTTGAGAAATATGTTAGGGATGATAGAGCCGTCAAGACTCCCCATCTAGAAGCTTCATCTGAAGCAAGAACCGACGCACATATAGGGTTTCCCCTAATTTCTAGGGAGAAATATATATATACCGGGCGGGGTATATATATATAGATATACTTAAATTATCGAGTGGGTTTCGTCGTTCCCGACGAAAGACGACGTGGCGCCCACTTCCTTCGGGAAGGTAGTTTTTTGTTGTGCTTTGGGAACCCACCCCAGCTGAGTTGTGCGGGGCCGGAGGTCTTTTGGGACCACCAGGTGTCGCTAGTGGCGCGACATTTTCACGTAACTGCATAGTGTTTGCTGATACCTAAAGTACCTACGACTCATCACCCTCAACTTTTCAAAATGAATAAAAGAGACACCAAAACTGCCCCCATTACCTCCAGAAATACTGGAACGGTTAAGAAACAGGATGTTAAAAAGAACTCAAATACGGACAGCTCGAGAAGAACGTGGCGTAATACCACTGAATATCTTTGTGCTGACATTGGTTTGGCTGTTATAGTCAAATCATATTGTGAAATGATTGATAATAAAATTGCTAATGAACAGATACTATTTACTAAAACGTGTCCCTTGCACAGCGCCTTGTCCATGTCATTTGATAGAATTATCAAGGTTACTAAATATTGGACGGAGAAATATGTAATGGTGATTTGAATAGAACGAGGGAAATTATCCCTATTTCGTTCGCTGTTCGGAATGATAAACGTGTGAAAATAGGACAGAGCTCCTTGCGTCCTAAGAGTACAAATGAAAATACCCTTGAGGCTCTTATGGCCATGTGGGCTCAATGTCCCGATGCGAATAGATTTGAGAAATATGTTAGGGATGATAGAGCCGTCAAGACTCCCAATCTAGAAGCTTCATCTGAAGCAAGAACCGACGCACATATCGGGTTTCCCCTAATTTCTAGGGAGAAATATATATATACCGGGCGGGGTATATATATATAGATATACTTAAATTATCGAGTGGGTTTCGTCGTTCCCGACGAAAGACGACGTGGCGCCCACTTCCTTCGGGAAGGTAGTTTTTTGTTGTGCTTTGGGAACCCACCCCACCTGAGTTGTGCGGGGCCGGAGGTCTTTTGGGACCACCAGGTGTCGCTAGTGGCGCGACATTTTCACGTAACTGCATAGTGTTTGCTTATACCTAAAGTACCTACGACTCATCACCCTCAACTTTTCAAAATGAATAAAAGAGACACCAAAACTGCCCCCATTACCTCCAGAAATACTGGAACGGTTAAGAAACAGGATGTTAAAAAGAACTCAAATACGGACAGCTCGAGAAGAACGTGGCGTAATACCACTGCCTATCTTTGTGCTGACATTGGTTTGGCTGTTATAGTCAAATCATATTGTGAAATGATTGATAATAAAATTGCTAATGAACAGATACTATTTACTAAAACGTGTCCCTTGCACAGCGCCTTGTCCATGTCATTTGATAGAATTATCAAGGTTACTAAATATTGGACGGAGAAATATGTAATGGTGATTTGAATAGAACGAGGGAAATTATCCCTATTTCGTTCGCTGTTCGGAATGATAAACGTGTGAAAATAGGACAGAGCTCCTTGCGTCCTAAGAGTACAAATGAAAATACCCTTGAGGCTCTTATGGCCATGTGGGCTCAATGTCCCGATGCGAATAGATTTGAGAAATATGTTAGGGATGATAGAGCCGTCAAGACTCCCAATCTAGAAGCTTCATCTGAAGCAAGAACCGACGCACATATAGGGTTTCCCCTAATTTCTAGGGAGAAATATATATATACCGGGCGGGGTATATATATATATAGATATACTTAAATTATAGAGTGGGTTTCGTCGTTCCCGACGAAAGACGACGTGGCGCCCACTTCCTTCGGGAAGGTAGTTTTTTGTTGTGCTTTGGGAACCCACCCCAGCTGAGTTGTGCGGGGCCGGAGGTCTTTTGGGACCACCAGGTGTCGCTAGTGGCGCGACATTTTCACGTAACTGCATAGTGTTTGCTGATACCTAAAGTACCTACGACTCATCACCCTCAACTTTTCAAAATGAATAAAAGAGACACCAAAACTGCCCCCATTACCTCCAGAAATACTGGAACGGTTAAGAAACAGGATGTTAAAAAGAACTCAAATACGGACAGCTCGAGAAGAACGTGGCGTAATACCACTGAATATCTTTGTGCTGACATTGGTTTGGCTGTTATAGTCAAATCATATTGTGAAATGATTGATAATAAAATTGCTAATGAACAGATACTATTTACTAAAACGTGTCCCTTGCACAGCGCCTTGTCCATGTCATTTGATAGAATTATCAAGGTTACTAAATATTGGACGGAGAAATATGTAATGGTGATTTGAATAGAACGAGGGAAATTATCCCTATTTCGTTCGCTGTTCGGAATGATAAACGTGTGAAAATAGGACAGAGCTCCTTGCGTCCTAAGAGTACAAATGAAAATACCCTTGAGGCTCTTATGGCCATGTAGGCTCAATGTCCCGATGCGAATAGATTTGAGAAATATGTTAGGGATGATAGAGCCGTCAAGACTCCCAATCTAGAAGCTTCATCTGAAGCAAGAACCGACGCACATATAGGGTTTCCCCTAATTTCTAGGGAGAAATATATATATACCGGGCGGGGTATATATATCGAGTGGGTTTCGTCGTTCCCGACGAAAGACGACGTGGCGCCCACTTCCTTCGGGAAGGTAGTTTTTTGTTGTGCTTTGGGAACCCACCCCAGCTGAGTTGTGCGGGGCCGGAGGTCTTTTGGGACCACCAGGTGTCGCTAGTGGCGCGACATTTTCACGTAACTGCATAGTGTTTGCTGATACCTAAAGTACCTACGACTCATCACCCTCAACTTTTCAAAATGAATAAAAGAGACACCAAAACTGCCCCCATTACCTCCAGAAATACTGGAACGGTTAAGAAACAGGATGTTAAAAAGAACTCAAATACGGACAGCTCGAGAAGAACGTGGCGTAATACCACTGAATATCTTTGTGCTGACATTGGTTTGGCTGTTATAGTCAAATCATATTGTGAAATGATTGATAATAAAATTGCTAATGAACAGATACTATTTACTAAAACGTGTCCCTTGCACAGCGCCTTGTCCATGTCATTTGATAGAATTATCAAGGTTACGGGCAGGGAGGGAATGTTACACCTTATAGATTCGAATGTTGTTTTGGAAATATTGGACGGAGAAATATGTAATGGTGATTTGAATAGAACGAGGGAAATTATCCCTATTTCGTTCGCTGTTCGGAATGATAAACGTGTGAAAATAGGACAGAGCTCCTTGCGTCCTAAGAGTACAAATGAAAATACCCTTGAGGCTCTTATGGCCATGTGGGCTCAATGTCCCGATGCGAATAGATTTGAGAAATATGTTAGGGATGATAGAGCCGTCAAGACTCCCAATCTAGAAGCTTCATCTGAAGCAAGAACCGACGCACATATCGGGTTTCCCCTAATTTCTAGGGAGAAATATATATATACCGGGCGGGGTATATATATATAGATATACTTAAATTATCGAGTGGGTTTCGTCGTTCCCGACGAAAGACGACGTGGCGCCCACTTCCTTCGGGAAGGTAGTTTTTTGTTGTGCTTTGGGAACCCACCCCACCTGAGTTGTGCGGGGCCGGAGGTCTTTTGGGACCACCAGGTGTCGCTAGTGGCGCGACATTTTCACGTAACTGCATAGTGTTTGCTTATACCTAAAGTACCTACGACTCATCACCCTCAACTTTTCAAAATGAATAAAAGAGACACCAAAACTGCCCCCATTACCTCCAGAAATACTGGAACGGTTAAGAAACAGGATGTTAAAAAGAACTCAAATACGGACAGCTCGAGAAGAACGTGGCGTAATACCACTGAATATCTTTGTGCTGACATTGGTTTGGCTGTTATAGTCAAATCATATTGTGAAATGATTGATAATAAAATTGCTAATGAACAGATACTATTTACTAAAACGTGTCCCTTGCACAGCGCCTTGTCCATGTCATTTGATAGAATTATCAAGGTTACTAAATATTGGACGGAGAAATATGTAATGGTGATTTGAATAGAACGAGGGAAATTATCCCTATTTCGTTCGCTGTTCGGAATGATAAACGTGTGAAAATAGGACAGAGCTCCTTGCGTCCTAAGAGTACAAATGAAAATACCCTTGAGGCTCTTATGGCCATGTGGGCTCAATGTCCCGATGCGAATAGATTTGAGAAATATGTTAGGGATGATAGAGCCGTCAAGACTCCCAATCTAGAAGCTTCATCTGAAGCAAGAACCGACGCACATATAGGGTTTCCCCTAATTTCTAGGGAGAAATATATATATACCGGGCGGGGTATATATATATAGATATACTTAAATTATCGAGTGGGTTTCGTCGTTCCCGACGAAAGACGACGTGGCGCCCACTTCCTTCGGGAAGGTAGTTTTTTGTTGTGCTTTGGGAACCCACCCCAGCTGAGTTGTGCGGGGCCGGAGGTCTTTTGGGACCACCAGGTGTCGCTAGTGGCGCGACATTTTCACGTAACTGCATAGTGTTTGCTGATACCTAAAGTACCTACGACTCATCACCCTCAACTTTTCAAAATGAATAAAAGAGACACCAAAACTGCCCCCATTACCTCCAGAAATACTGGAACGGTTAAGAAACAGGATGTTAAAAAGAACTCAAATACGGACAGCTCGAGAAGAACGTGGCGTAATACCACTGAATATCTTTGTGCTGACATTGGTTTGGCTGTTATAGTCAAATCATATTGTGAAATGATTGATAATAAAATTGCTAATGAACAGATACTATTTACTAAAACGTGTCCCTTGCACAGCGCCTTGTCCATGTCATTTGATAGAATTATCAAGGTTACTAAATATTGGACGGAGAAATATGTAATGGTGATTTGAATAGAACGAGGGAAATTATCCCTATTTCGTTCGCTGTTCGGAATGATAAACGTGTGAAAATAGGACAGAGCTCCTTGCGTCCTAAGAGTACAAATGAAAATACCCTTGAGGCTCTTATGGCCATGTGGGCTCAATGTCCCGATGCGAATAGATTTGAGAAATATGTTAGGGATGATAGAGCCGTCAAGACTCCCAATCTAGAAGCTTCATCTGAAGCAAGAACCGACGCACATATAGGGTTTCCCCTAATTTCTAGGGAGAAATATATATATACCGGGCGGGGTATATATATATAGATATACTTAAATTATAGAGTGGGTTTCGTCGTTCCCGACGAAAGACGACGTGGCGCCCACTTCCTTCGGGAAGGTAGTTTTTTGTTGTGCTTTGGGAACCCACCCCAGCTGAGTTGTGCGGGGCCGGAGGTCTTTTGGGACCACCAGGTGTCGCTAGTGGCGCGACATTTTCACGTAACTGCATAGTGTTTGCTGATACCTAAAGTACCTACGACTCATCACCCTCAACTTTTCAAAATGAATAAAAGAGACACCAAAACTGCCCCCATTACCTCCAGAAATACTGGAACGGTTAAGAAACAGGATGTTAAAAAGAACTCAAATACGGACAGCTCGAGAAGAACGTGGCGTAATACCACTGAATATCTTTGTGCTGACATTGGTTTGGCTGTTATAGTCAAATCATATTGTGAAATGATTGATAATAAAATTGCTAATGAACAGATACTATTTACTAAAACGTGTCCCTTGCACAGCGCCTTGTCCATGTCATTTGATAGAATTATCAAGGTTACGGGCAGGGAGGGAATGTTACACCTTATAGATTCAAATGTTGTTTTGGAAATATTGGACGGAGAAATATGTAATGGTGATTTGAATAGAACGAGGGAAATTATCCCTATTTCGTTCGCTGCTCGGAATGATAAACGTGTGAAAATAGGACAGAGCTCCTTGCGTCCTAAGAGTACAAATGAAAATACCCTTGAGGCTCTTATGGCCATGTAGGCTCAATGTCCCGATGCGAATAGATTTGAGAAATATGTTAGGGATGATAGAGCCGTCAAGACTCCCAATCTAGAAGCTTCATCTGAAGCAAGAACCGACGCACATATCGGGTTTCCCCTAATTTCTAGGGAGAAATATATATATACCGGGCGGGGTATATATATATAGATATACTTAAATTATCGAGTGGGTTTCGTCGTTCCCGACGAAAGACGACGTGGCGCCCACTTCCTTCGGGAAGGTAGTTTTTTGTTGTGCTTTGGGAACCCACCCCACCTGAGTTGTGCGGGGCCGGAGGTCTTTTGGGACCACCAGGTGTCGCTAGTGGCGCGACATTTTCACGTAACTGCATAGTGTTTGCTTATACCTAAAGTACCTACGACTCATCACCCTCAACTTTTCAAAATGAATAAAAGAGGCACCAAAACTGCCCCCATTACCTCCAGAATTAATGGAACGGTTAAGAAACAGGATGTTAAAAAGAACTCAAATACGGACAGCTCGAGAAGAACGTGGCGTAATACCACTGCCTATCTTTGTGCTGACATTGGTTTGGCTGTTATAGTCAAATCATATTGTGAAATGATTGATAATAAAATTGCTAATGAACAGATACTATTTACTAAAACGTGTCCCTTGCACAGCGCCTTGTCCATGTCATTTGATAGAATTATCAAGGTTACTAAATATTGGACGGAGAAATATGTAATGGTGATTTGAATAGAACGAGGGAAATTATCCCTATTTCGTTCGCTGTTCGGAATGATAAACGTGTGAAAATAGGACAGAGCTCCTTGCGTCCTAAGAGTACAAATGAAAATACCCTTGAGGCTCTTATGGCCATGTGGGCTCAATGTCCCGATGCGAATAGATTTGAGAAATATGTTAGGGATGATAGAGCCGTCAAGACTCCCAATCTAGAAGCTTCATCTGAAGCAAGAACCGACGCACATATAGGGTTTCCCCTAATTTCTAGGGAGAAATATATATATACCGGGCGGGGTATATATATATAGATATACTTAAATTATCGAGTGGGTTTCGTCGTTCCCGACGAAAGACGACGTGGCGCCCACTTCCTTCGGGAAGGTAGTTTTTTGTTGTGCTTTGGGAACCCACCCCAGCTGAGTTGTGCGGGGCCGGAGGTCTTTTGGGACCACCAGGTGTCGCTAGTGGCGCGACATTTTCACGTAACTGCATAGTGTTTGCTGATACCTAAAGTACCTACGACTCATCACCCTCAACTTTTCAAAATGAATAAAAGAGACACCAAAACTGCCCCCATTACCTCCAGAAATACTGGAACGGTTAAGAAACAGGATGTTAAAAAGAACTCAAATACGGACAGCTCGAGAAGAACGTGGCGTAATACCACTGAATATCTTTGTGCTGACATTGGTTTGGCTGTTATAGTCAAATCATATTGTGAAATGATTGATAATAAAATTGCTAATGAACAGATACTATTTACTAAAACGTGTCCCTTGCACAGCGCCTTGTCCATGTCATTTGATAGAATTATCAAGGTTACTAAATATTGGACGGAGAAATATGTAATGGTGATTTGAATAGAACGAGGGAAATTATCCCTATTTCGTTCGCTGTTCGGAATGATAAACGTGTGAAAATAGGACAGAGCTCCTTGCGTCCTAAGAGTACAAATGAAAATACCCTTGAGGCTCTTATGGCCATGTGGGCTCAATGTCCCGATGCGAATAGATTTGAGAAATATGTTAGGGATGATAGAGCCGTCAAGACTCCCAATCTAGAAGCTTCATCTGAAGCAAGAACCGACGCACATATAGGGTTTCCCCTAATTTCTAGGGAGAAATATATATATACCGGGCGGGGTATATATATATAGATATACTTAAATTATCGAGTGGGTTTCGTCGTTCCCGACGAAAGACGACGTGGCGCCCACTTCCTTCGGGAAGGTAGTTTTTTGTTGTGCTTTGGGAACCCACCCCAGCTGAGTTGTGCGGGGCCGGAGGTCTTTTGGGACCACCAGGTGTCGCTAGTGGCGCGACATTTTCACGTAACTGCATAGTGTTTGCTGATACCTAAAGTACCTACGACTCATCACCCTCAACTTTTCAAAATGAATAAAAGAGACACCAAAACTGCCCCCATTACCTCCAGAAATACTGGAACGGTTAAGAAACAGGATGTTAAAAAGAACTCAAATACGGACAGCTCGAGAAGAACGTGGCGTAATACCACTGAATATCTTTGTGCTGACATTGGTTTGGCTGTTATAGTCAAATCATATTGTGAAATGATTGATAATAAAATTGCTAATGAACAGATACTATTTACTAAAACGTGTCCCTTGCACAGCGCCTTGTCCATGTCATTTGATAGAATTATCAAGGTTACTAAATATTGGACGGAGAAATATGTAATGGTGATTTGAATAGAACGAGGG
This sequence comes from Eristalis pertinax, assembly GCA_907269125.1. NCBI lineage: Eukaryota > Metazoa > Arthropoda > Insecta > Diptera > Syrphidae > Eristalis > Eristalis pertinax. Next base: position 122,068,042 of record OU026145.1, on the reverse strand, counting down.
AAATTATCCCTATTTCGTTCGCTGTTCGGAATGATAAACGTGTGAAAATAGGACAGAGCTCCTTGCGTCCTAAGAGTACAAATGAAAATACCCTTGAGGCTCTTATGGCCATGTGGGCTCAATGTCCCGATGCGAATAGATTTGAGAAATATGTTAGGGATGATAGAGCCGTCAAGACTCCCAATCTAGAAGCTTCATCTGAAGCAAGAACCGACGCACATATAGGGTTTCCCCTAATTTCTAGGGAGAAATATATATATACCGGGCGGGGTATATATATATAGATATACTTAAATTATCGAGTGGGTTTCGTCGTTCCCGACGAAAGACGACGTGGCGCCCACTTCCTTCGGGAAGGTAGTTTTTTGTTGTGCTTTGGGAACCCACCCCAGCTGAGTTGTGCGGGGCCGGAGGTCTTTTGGGACCACCAGGTGTCGCTAGTGGCGCGACATTTTCACGTAACTGCATAGTGTTTGCTGATACCTAAAGTACCTACGACTCATCACCCTCAACTTTTCAAAATGAATAAAAGAGACACCAAAACTGCCCCCATTACCTCCAGAAATACTGGAACGGTTAAGAAACAGGATGTTAAAAAGAACTCAAATACGGACAGCTCGAGAAGAACGTGGCGTAATACCACTGAATATCTTTGTGCTGACATTGGTTTGGCTGTTATAGTCAAATCATATTGTGAAATGATTGATAATAAAATTGCTAATGAACAGATACTATTTACTAAAACGTGTCCCTTGCACAGCGCCTTGTCCATGTCATTTGATAGAATTATCAAGGTTACGGGCAGGGAGGGAATGTTACACCTTATAGATTCAAATGTTGTTTTGGAAATATTGGACGGAGAAATATGTAATGGTGATTTGAATAGAACGAGGGAAATTATCCCTATTTCGTTCGCTGCTCGGAATGATAAACGTGTGAAAATAGGACAGAGCTCCTTGCGTCCTAAGAGTACAAATGAAAATACCCTTGAGGCTCTTATGGCCATGTAGGCTCAATGTCCCGATGCGAATAGATTTGAGAAATATGTTAGGGATGATAGAGCCGTCAAGACTCCCAATCTAGAAGCTTCATCTGAAGCAAGAACCGACGCACATATCGGGTTTCCCCTAATTTCTAGGGAGAAATATATATATACCGGGCGGGGTATATATATATAGATATACTTAAATTATCGAGTGGGTTTCGTCGTTCCCGACGAAAGACGACGTGGCGCCCACTTCCTTCGGGAAGGTAGTTTTTTGTTGTGCTTTGGGAACCCACCCCACCTGAGTTGTGCGGGGCCGGAGGTCTTTTGGGACCACCAGGTGTCGCTAGTGGCGCGACATTTTCACGTAACTGCATAGTGTTTGCTTATACCTAAAGTACCTACGACTCATCACCCTCAACTTTTCAAAATGAATAAAAGAGACACCAAAACTGCCCCCATTACCTCCAGAAATAATGGAACGGTTAAGAAACAGGATGTTAAAAAGAACTCAAATACGGACAGCTCGAGAAGAACGTGGCGTAATACCACTGAATATCTTTGTGCTGACATTGGTTTGGCTGTTATAGTCAAATCATATTGTGAAATGATTGATAATAAAATTGCTAATGAACAGATACTATTTACTAAAACGTGTCCCTTGCACAGCGCCTTGTCCATGTCATTTGATAGAATTATCAAGGTTACTAAATATTGGACGGAGAAATATGTAATGGTGATTTGAATAGAACGAGGGAAATTATCCCTATTTCGTTCGCTGTTCGGAATGATAAACGTGTGAAAATAGGACAGAGCTCCTTGCGTCCTAAGAGTACAAATGAAAATACCCTTGAGGCTCTTATGGCCATGTGGGCTCAATGTCCCGATGCGAATAGATTTGAGAAATATGTTAGGGATGATAGAGCCGTCAAGACTCCCAATCTAGAAGCTTCATCTGAAGCAAGAACCGACGCACATATAGGGTTTCCCCTAATTTCTAGGGAGAAATATATATATACCGGGCGGGGTATATATATATAGATATACTTAAATTATAGAGTGGGTTTCGTCGTTCCCGACGAAAGACGACGTGGCGCCCACTTCCTTCGGGAAGGTAGTTTTTTGTTGTGCTTTGGGAACCCACCCCAGCTGAGTTGTGCGGGGCCGGAGGTCTTTTGGGACCACCAGGTGTCGCTAGTGGCGCGACATTTTCACGTAACTGCATAGTGTTTGCTGATACCTAAAGTACCTACGACTCATCACCCTCAACTTTTCAAAATGAATAAAAGAGACACCAAAACTGCCCCCATTACCTCCAGAAATACTGGAACGGTTAAGAAACAGGATGTTAAAAAGAACTCAAATACGGACAGCTCGAGAAGAACGTGGCGTAATACCACTGAATATCTTTGTGCTGACATTGGTTTGGCTGTTATAGTCAAATCATATTGTGAAATGATTGATAATAAAATTGCTAATGAACAGATACTATTTACTAAAACGTGTCCCTTGCACAGCGCCTTGTCCATGTCATTTGATAGAATTATCAAGGTTACGGGCAGGGAGGGAATGTTACACCTTATAGATTCAAATGTTGTTTTGGAAATATTGGACGGAGAAATATGTAATGGTGATTTGAATAGAACGAGGGAAATTATCCCTATTTCGTTCGCTGTTCGGAATGATAAACGTGTGAAAATAGGACAGAGCTCCTTGCGTCCTAAGAGTACAAATGAAAATACCCTTGAGGCTCTTATGGCCATGTGGGCTCAATGTCCCGATGCGAATAGATTTGAGAAATATGTTAGGGATGATAGAGCCGTCAAGACTCCCAATCTAGAAGCTTCATCTGAAGCAAGAACCGACGCACATATAGGGTTTCCCCTAATTTCTAGGGAGAAATATATATATACCGGGCGGGGTATATATATATAGATATACTTAAATTATAGAGTGGGTTTCGTCGTTCCCGACGAAAGACGACGTGGCGCCCACTTCCTTCGGGAAGGTAGTTTTTTGTTGTGCTTTGGGAACCCACCCCAGCTGAGTTGTGCGGGGCCGGAGGTCTTTTGGGACCACCAGGTGTCGCTAGTGGCGCGACATTTTCACGTAACTGCATAGTGTTTGCTGATACCTAAAGTACCTACGACTCATCACCCTCAACTTTTCAAAATGAATAAAAGAGACACCAAAACTGCCCCCATTACCTCCAGAAATACTGGAACGGTTAAGAAACAGGATGTTAAAAAGAACTCAAATACGGACAGCTCGAGAAGAACGTGGCGTAATACCACTGAATATCTTTGTGCTGACATTGGTTTGGCTGTTATAGTCAAATCATATTGTGAAATGATTGATAATAAAATTGCTAATGAACAGATACTATTTACTAAAACGTGTCCCTTGCACAGCGCCTTGTCCATGTCATTTGATAGAATTATCAAGGTTACGGGCAGGGAGGGAATGTTACACCTTATAGATTCAAATGTTGTTTTGGAAATATTGGACGGAGAAATATGTAATGGTGATTTGAATAGAACGAGGGAAATTATCCCTATTTCGTTCGCTGCTCGGAATGATAAACGTGTGAAAATAGGACAGAGCTCCTTGCGTCCTAAGAGTACAAATGAAAATACCCTTGAGGCTCTTATGGCCATGTAGGCTCAATGTCCCGATGCGAATAGATTTGAGAAATATGTTAGGGATGATAGAGCCGTCAAGACTCCCAATCTAGAAGCTTCATCTGAAGCAAGAACCGACGCACATATCGGGTTTCCCCTAATTTCTAGGGAGAAATATATATATACCGGGCGGGGTATATATATATAGATATACTTAAATTATCGAGTGGGTTTCGTCGTTCCCGACGAAAGACGACGTGGCGCCCACTTCCTTCGGGAAGGTAGTTTTTTGTTGTGCTTTGGGAACCCACCCCACCTGAGTTGTGCGGGGCCGGAGGTCTTTTGGGACCACCAGGTGTCGCTAGTGGCGCGACATTTTCACGTAACTGCATAGTGTTTGCTTATACCTAAAGTACCTACGACTCATCACCCTCAACTTTTCAAAATGAATAAAAGAGACACCAAAACTGCCCCCATTACCTCCAGAAATAATGGAACGGTTAAGAAACAGGATGTTAAAAAGAACTCAAATACGGACAGCTCGAGAAGAACGTGGCGTAATACCACTGAATATCTTTGTGCTGACATTGGTTTGGCTGTTATAGTCAAATCATATTGTGAAATGATTGATAATAAAATTGCTAATGAACAGATACTATTTACTAAAACGTGTCCCTTGCACAGCGCCTTGTCCATGTCATTTGATAGAATTATCAAGGTTACTAAATATTGGACGGAGAAATATGTAATGGTGATTTGAATAGAACGAGGGAAATTATCCCTATTTCGTTCGCTGTTCGGAATGATAAACGTGTGAAAATAGGACAGAGCTCCTTGCGTCCTAAGAGTACAAATGAAAATACCCTTGAGGCTCTTATGGCCATGTGGGCTCAATGTCCCGATGCGAATAGATTTGAGAAATATGTTAGGGATGATAGAGCCGTCAAGACTCCCAATCTAGAAGCTTCATCTGAAGCAAGAACCGACGCACATATAGGGTTTCCCCTAATTTCTAGGGAGAAATATATATATACCGGGCGGGGTATATATATATAGATATACTTAAATTATAGAGTGGGTTTCGTCGTTCCCGACGAAAGACGACGTGGCGCCCACTTCCTTCGGGAAGGTAGTTTTTTGTTGTGCTTTGGGAACCCACCCCAGCTGAGTTGTGCGGGGCCGGAGGTCTTTTGGGACCACCAGGTGTCGCTAGTGGCGCGACATTTTCACGTAACTGCATAGTGTTTGCTGATACCTAAAGTACCTACGACTCATCACCCTCAACTTTTCAAAATGAATAAAAGAGACACCAAAACTGCCCCCATTACCTCCAGAAATACTGGAACGGTTAAGAAACAGGATGTTAAAAAGAACTCAAATACGGACAGCTCGAGAAGAACGTGGCGTAATACCACTGAATATCTTTGTGCTGACATTGGTTTGGCTGTTATAGTCAAATCATATTGTGAAATGATTGATAATAAAATTGCTAATGAACAGATACTATTTACTAAAACGTGTCCCTTGCACAGCGCCTTGTCCATGTCATTTGATAGAATTATCAAGGTTACGGGCAGGGAGGGAATGTTACACCTTATAGATTCAAATGTTGTTTTGGAAATATTGGACGGAGAAATATGTAATGGTGATTTGAATAGAACGAGGGAAATTATCCCTATTTCGTTCGCTGTTCGGAATGATAAACGTGTGAAAATAGGACAGAGCTCCTTGCGTCCTAAGAGTACAAATGAAAATACCCTTGAGGCTCTTATGGCCATGTGGGCTCAATGTCCCGATGCGAATAGATTTGAGAAATATGTTAGGGATGATAGAGCCGTCAAGACTCCCAATCTAGAAGCTTCATCTGAAGCAAGAACCGACGCACATATAGGGTTTCCCCTAATTTCTAGGGAGAAATATATATATACCGGGCGGGGTATATATATATAGATATACTTAAATTATAGAGTGGGTTTCGTCGTTCCCGACGAAAGACGACGTGGCGCCCACTTCCTTCGGGAAGGTAGTTTTTTGTTGTGCTTTGGGAACCCACCCCAGCTGAGTTGTGCGGGGCCGGAGGTCTTTTGGGACCACCAGGTGTCGCTAGTGGCGCGACATTTTCACGTAACTGCATAGTGTTTGCTGATACCTAAAGTACCTACGACTCATCACCCTCAACTTTTCAAAATGAATAAAAGAGACACCAAAACTGCCCCCATTACCTCCAGAAATACTGGAACGGTTAAGAAACAGGATGTTAAAAAGAACTCAAATACGGACAGCTCGAGAAGAACGTGGCGTAATACCACTGAATATCTTTGTGCTGACATTGGTTTGGCTGTTATAGTCAAATCATATTGTGAAATGATTGATAATAAAATTGCTAATGAACAGATACTATTTACTAAAACGTGTCCCTTGCACAGCGCCTTGTCCATGTCATTTGATAGAATTATCAAGGTTACGGGCAGGGAGGGAATGTTACACCTTATAGATTCAAATGTTGTTTTGGAAATATTGGACGGAGAAATATGTAATGGTGATTTGAATAGAACGAGGGAAATTATCCCTATTTCGTTCGCTGCTCGGAATGATAAACGTGTGAAAATAGGACAGAGCTCCTTGCGTCCTAAGAGTACAAATGAAAATACCCTTGAGGCTCTTATGGCCATGTAGGCTCAATGTCCCGATGCGAATAGATTTGAGAAATATGTTAGGGATGATAGAGCCGTCAAGACTCCCAATCTAGAAGCTTCATCTGAAGCAAGAACCGACGCACATATCGGGTTTCCCCTAATTTCTAGGGAGAAATATATATATACCGGGCGGGGTATATATATATAGATATACTTAAATTATCGAGTGGGTTTCGTCGTTCCCGACGAAAGACGACGTGGCGCCCACTTCCTTCGGGAAGGTAGTTTTTTGTTGTGCTTTGGGAACCCACCCCACCTGAGTTGTGCGGGGCCGGAGGTCTTTTGGGACCACCAGGTGTCGCTAGTGGCGCGACATTTTCACGTAACTGCATAGTGTTTGCTTATACCTAAAGTACCTACGACTCATCACCCTCAACTTTTCAAAATGAATAAAAGAGACACCAAAACTGCCCCCATTACCTCCAGAAATAATGGAACGGTTAAGAAACAGGATGTTAAAAAGAACTCAAATACGGACAGCTCGAGAAGAACGTGGCGTAATACCACTGAATATCTTTGTGCTGACATTGGTTTGGCTGTTATAGTCAAATCATATTGTGAAATGATTGATAATAAAATTGCTAATGAACAGATACTATTTACTAAAACGTGTCCCTTGCACAGCGCCTTGTCCATGTCATTTGATAGAATTATCAAGGTTACTAAATATTGGACGGAGAAATATGTAATGGTGATTTGAATAGAACGAGGGAAATTATCCCTATTTCGTTCGCTGTTCGGAATGATAAACGTGTGAAAATAGGACAGAGCTCCTTGCGTCCTAAGAGTACAAATGAAAATACCCTTGAGGCTCTTATGGCCATGTGGGCTCAATGTCCCGATGCGAATAGATTTGAGAAATATGTTAGGGATGATAGAGCCGTCAAGACTCCCAATCTAGAAGCTTCATCTGAAGCAAGAACCGACGCACATATAGGGTTTCCCCTAATTTCTAGGGAGAAATATATATATACCGGGCGGGGTATATATATATAGATATACTTAAATTATAGAGTGGGTTTCGTCGTTCCCGACGAAAGACGACGTGGCGCCCACTTCCTTCGGGAAGGTAGTTTTTTGTTGTGCTTTGGGAACCCACCCCAGTTGAGTTGTGCGGGGCCGGAGGTCTTTTGGGACCACCAGGTGTCGCTAGTGGCGCGACATTTTCACGTAACTGCATAGTGTTTGCTGATACCTAAAGTACCTACGACTCATCACCCTCAACTTTTCAAAATGAATAAAAGAGACACCAAAACTGCCCCCATTACCTCCAGAAATACTGGAACGGTTAAGAAACAGGATGTTAAAAAGAACTCAAATACGGACAGCTCGAGAAGAACGTGGCGTAATACCACTGAATATCTTTGTGCTGACATTGGTTTGGCTGTTATAGTCAAATCATATTGTGAAATGATTGATAATAAAATTGCTAATGAACAGATACTATTTACTAAAACGTGTCCCTTGCACAGCGCCTTGTCCATGTCATTTGATAGAATTATCAAGGTTACGGGCAGGGAGGGAATGTTACACCTTATAGATTCAAATGTTGTTTTGGAAATATTGGACGGAGAAATATGTAATGGTGATTTGAATAGAACGAGGGAAATTATCCCTATTTCGTTCGCTGCTCGGAATGATAAACGTGTGAAAATAGGACAGAGCTCCTTGCGTCCTAAGAGTACAAATGAAAATACCCTTGAGGCTCTTATGGCCATGTAGGCTCAATGTCCCGATGCGAATAGATTTGAGAAATATGTTAGGGATGATAGAGCCGTCAAGACTCCCAATCTAGAAGCTTCATCTGAAGCAAGAACCGACGCACATATCGGGTTTCCCCTAATTTCTAGGGAGAAATATATATATACCGGGCGGGGTATATATATATAGATATACTTAAATTATCGAGTGGGTTTCGTCGTTCCCGACGAAAGACGACGTGGCGCCCACTTCCTTCGGGAAGGTAGTTTTTTGTTGTGCTTTGGGAACCCACCCCACCTGAGTTGTGCGGGGCCGGAGGTCTTTTGGGACCACCAGGTGTCGCTAGTGGCGCGACATTTTCACGTAACTGCATAGTGTTTGCTTATACCTAAAGTACCTACGACTCATCACCCTCAACTTTTCAAAATGAATAAAAGAGACACCAAAACTGCCCCCATTACCTCCAGAAATAATGGAACGGTTAAGAAACAGGATGTTAAAAAGAACTCAAATACGGACAGCTCGAGAAGAACGTGGCGTAATACCACTGAATATCTTTGTGCTGACATTGGTTTGGCTGTTATAGTCAAATCATATTGTGAAATGATTGATAATAAAATTGCTAATGAACAGATACTATTTACTAAAACGTGTCCCTTGCACAGCGCCTTGTCCATGTCATTTGATAGAATTATCAAGGTTACTAAATATTGGACGGAGAAATATGTAATGGTGATTTGAATAGAACGAGGGAAATTATCCCTATTTCGTTCGCTGTTCGGAATGATAAACGTGTGAAAATAGGACAGAGCTCCTTGCGTCCTAAGAGTACAAATGAAAATACCCTTGAGGCTCTTATGGCCATGTGGGCTCAATGTCCCGATGCGAATAGATTTGAGAAATATGTTAGGGATGATAGAGCCGTCAAGACTCCCAATCTAGAAGCTTCATCTGAAGCAAGAACCGACGCACATATAGGGTTTCCCCTAATTTCTAGGGAGAAATATATATATACCGGGCGGGGTATATATATATAGATATACTTAAATTATAGAGTGGGTTTCGTCGTTCCCGACGAAAGACGACGTGGCGCCCACTTCCTTCGGGAAGGTAGTTTTTTGTTGTGCTTTGGGAACCCACCCCAGCTGAGTTGTGCGGGGCCGGAGGTCTTTTGGGACCACCAGGTGTCGCTAGTGGCGCGACATTTTCACGTAACTGCATAGTGTTTGCTGATACCTAAAGTACCTACGACTCATCACCCTCAACTTTTCAAAATGAATAAAAGAGACACCAAAACTGCCCCCATTACCTCCAGAAATACTGGAACGGTTAAGAAACAGGATGTTAAAAAGAACTCAAATACGGACAGCTCGAGAAGAACGTGGCGTAATACCACTGAATATCTTTGTGCTGACATTGGTTTGGCTGTTATAGTCAAATCATATTGTGAAATGATTGATAATAAAATTGCTAATGAACAGATACTATTTACTAAAACGTGTCCCTTGCACAGCGCCTTGTCCATGTCATTTGATAGAATTATCAAGGTTACGGGCAGGGAGGGAATGTTACACCTTATAGATTCAAATGTTGTTTTGGAAATATTGGACGGAGAAATATGTAATGGTGATTTGAATAGAACGAGGGAAATTATCCCTATTTCGTTCGCTGTTCGGAATGATAAACGTGTGAAAATAGGACAGAGCTCCTTGCGTCCTAAGAGTACAAATGAAAATACCCTTGAGGCTCTTATGGCCATGTGGGCTCAATGTCCCGATGCGAATAGATTTGAGAAATATGTTAGGGATGATAGAGCCGTCAAGACTCCCAATCTAGAAGCTTCATCTGAAGCAAGAACCGACGCACATATAGGGTTTCCCCTAATTTCTAGGGAGAAATATATATATACCGGGCGGGGTATATATATATAGATATACTTAAATTATAGAGTGGGTTTCGTCGTTCCCGACGAAAGACGACGTGGCGCCCACTTCCTTCGGGAAGGTAGTTTTTTGTTGTGCTTTGGGAACCCACCCCAGCTGAGTTGTGCGGGGCCGGAGGTCTTTTGGGACCACCAGGTGTCGCTAGTGGCGCGACATTTTCACGTAACTGCATAGTGTTTGCTGATACCTAAAGTACCTACGACTCATCACCCTCAACTTTTCAAAATGAATAAAAGAGACACCAAAACTGCCCCCATTACCTCCAGAAATACTGGAACGGTTAAGAAACAGGATGTTAAAAAGAACTCAAATACGGACAGCTCGAGAAGAACGTGGCGTAATACCACTGAATATCTTTGTGCTGACATTGGTTTGGCTGTTATAGTCAAATCATATTGTGAAATGATTGATAATAAAATTGCTAATGAACAGATACTATTTACTAAAACGTGTCCCTTGCACAGCGCCTTGTCCATGTCATTTGATAGAATTATCAAGGTTACGGGCAGGGAGGGAATGTTACACCTTATAGATTCAAATGTTGTTTTGGAAATATTGGACGGAGAAATATGTAATGGTGATTTGAATAGAACGAGGGAAATTATCCCTATTTCGTTCGCTGCTCGGAATGATAAACGTGTGAAAATAGGACAGAGCTCCTTGCGTCCTAAGAGTACAAATGAAAATACCCTTGAGGCTCTTATGGCCATGTAGGCTCAATGTCCCGATGCGAATAGATTTGAGAAATATGTTAGGGATGATAGAGCCGTCAAGACTCCCAATCTAGAAGCTTCATCTGAAGCAAGAACCGACGCACATATCGGGTTTCCCCTAATTTCTAGGGAGAAATATATATATACCGGGCGGGGTATATATATATAGATATACTTAAATTATCGAGTGGGTTTCGTCGTTCCCGACGAAAGACGACGTGGCGCCCACTTCCTTCGGGAAGGTAGTTTTTTGTTGTGCTTTGGGAACCCACCCCACCTGAGTTGTGCGGGGCCGGAGGTCTTTTGGGACCACCAGGTGTCGCTAGTGGCGCGACATTTTCACGTAACTGCATAGTGTTTGCTTATACCTAAAGTACCTACGACTCATCACCCTCAACTTTTCAAAATGAATAAAAGAGACACCAAAACTGCCCCCATTACCTCCAGAAATAATGGAACGGTTAAGAAACAGGATGTTAAAAAGAACTCAAATACGGACAGCTCGAGAAGAACGTGGCGTAATACCACTGAATATCTTTGTGCTGACATTGGTTTGGCTGTTATAGTCAAATCATATTGTGAAATGATTGATAATAAAATTGCTAATGAACAGATACTATTTACTAAAACGTGTCCCTTGCACAGCGCCTTGTCCATGTCATTTGATAGAATTATCAAGGTTACTAAATATTGGACGGAGAAATATGTAATGGTGATTTGAATAGAACGAGGGAAATTATCCCTATTTCGTTCGCTGTTCGGAATGATAAACGTGTGAAAATAGGACAGAGCTCCTTGCGTCCTAAGAGTACAAATGAAAATACCCTTGAGGCTCTTATGGCCATGTGGGCTCAATGTCCCGATGCGAATAGATTTGAGAAATATGTTAGGGATGATAGAGCCGTCAAGACTCCCAATCTAGAAGCTTCATCTGAAGCAAGAACCGACGCACATATAGGGTTTCCCCTAATTTCTAGGGAGAAATATATATATACCGGGCGGGGTATATATATATAGATATACTTAAATTATAGAGTGGGTTTCGTCGTTCCCGACGAAAGACGACGTGGCGCCCACTTCCTTCGGGAAGGTAGTTTTTTGTTGTGCTTTGGGAACCCACCCCAGCTGAGTTGTGCGGGGCCGGAGGTCTTTTGGGACCACCAGGTGTCGCTAGTGGCGCGACATTTTCACGTAACTGCATAGTGTTTGCTGATACCTAAAGTACCTACGACTCATCACCCTCAACTTTTCAAAATGAATAAAAGAGACACCAAAACTGCCCCCATTACCTCCAGAAATACTGGAACGGTTAAGAAACAGGATGTTAAAAAGAACTCAAATACGGACAGCTCGAGAAGAACGTGGCGTAATACCACTGAATATCTTTGTGCTGACATTGGTTTGGCTGTTATAGTCAAATCATATTGTGAAATGATTGATAATAAAATTGCTAATGAACAGATACTATTTACTAAAACGTGTCCCTTGCACAGCGCCTTGTCCATGTCATTTGATAGAATTATCAAGGTTACGGGCAGGGAGGGAATGTTACACCTTATAGATTCAAATGTTGTTTTGGAAATATTGGACGGAGAAATATGTAATGGTGATTTGAATAGAACGAGGGAAATTATCCCTATTTCGTTCGCTGTTCGGAATGATAAACGTGTGAAAATAGGACAGAGCTCCTTGCGTCCTAAGAGTACAAATGAAAATACCCTTGAGGCTCTTATGGCCATGTGGGCTCAATGTCCCGATGCGAATAGATTTGAGAAATATGTTAGGGATGATAGAGCCGTCAAGACTCCCAATCTAGAAGCTTCATCTGAAGCAAGAACCGACGCACATATAGGGTTTCCCCTAATTTCTAGGGAGAAATATATATATACCGGGCGGGGTATATATATATAGATATACTTAAATTATAGAGTGGGTTTCGTCGTTCCCGACGAAAGACGACGTGGCGCCCACTTCCTTCGGGAAGGTAGTTTTTTGTTGTGCTTTGGGAACCCACCCCAGCTGAGTTGTGCGCGGCCGGAGGTCTTTTGGGACCACCAGGTGTCGCTAGTGGCGCGACATTTTCACGTAACTGCATAGTGTTTGCTGATACCTAAAGTACCTACGACTCATCACCCTCAACTTTTCAAAATGAATAAAAGAGACACCAAAACTGCCCCCATTACCTCCAGAAATACTGGAACGGTTAAGAAACAGGATGTTAAAAAGAACTCAAATACGGACAGCTCGAGAAGAACGTGGCGTAATACCACTGAATATCTTTGTGCTGACATTGGTTTGGCTGTTATAGTCAAATCATATTGTGAAATGATTGATAATAAAATTGCTAATGAACAGATACTATTTACTAAAACGTGTCCCTTGCACAGCGCCTTGTCCATGTCATTTGATAGAATTATCAAGGTTACGGGCAGGGAGGGAATGTTACACCTTATAGATTCAAATGTTGTTTTGGAAATATTGGACGGAGAAATATGTAATGGTGATTTGAATAGAACGAGGGAAATTATCCCTATTTCGTTCGCTGCTCGGAATGATAAACGTGTGAAAATAGGACAGAGCTCCTTGCGTCCTAAGAGTACAAATGAAAATACCCTTGAGGCTCTTATGGCCATGTAGGCTCAATGTCCCGATGCGAATAGATTTGAGAAATATGTTAGGGATGATAGAGCCGTCAAGACTCCCAATCTAGAAGCTTCATCTGAAGCAAGAACCGACGCACATATCGGGTTTCCCCTAATTTCTAGGGAGAAATATATATATACCGGGCGGGGTATATATATATAGATATACTTAAATTATCGAGTGGGTTTCGTCGTTCCCGACGAAAGACGACGTGGCGCCCACTTCCTTCGGGAAGGTAGTTTTTTGTTGTGCTTTGGGAACCCACCCCACCTGAGTTGTGCGGGGCCGGAGGTCTTTTGGGACCACCAGGTGTCGCTAGTGGCGCGACATTTTCACGTAACTGCATAGTGTTTGCTTATACCTAAAGTACCTACGACTCATCACCCTCAACTTTTCAAAATGAATAAAAGAGACACCAAAACTGCCCCCATTACCTCCAGAAATAATGGAACGGTTAAGAAACAGGATGTTAAAAAGAACTCAAATACGGACAGCTCGAGAAGAACGTGGCGTAATACCACTGAATATCTTTGTGCTGACATTGGTTTGGCTGTTATAGTCAAATCATATTGTGAAATGATTGATAATAAAATTGCTAATGAACAGATACTATTTACTAAAACGTGTCCCTTGCACAGCGCCTTGTCCATGTCATTTGATAGAATTATCAAGGTTACTAAATATTGGACGGAGAAATATGTAATGGTGATTTGAATAGAACGAGGGAAATTATCCCTATTTCGTTCGCTGTTCGGAATGATAAACGTGTGAAAATAGGACAGAGCTCCTTGCGTCCTAAGAGTACAAATGAAAATACCCTTGAGGCTCTTATGGCCATGTGGGCTCAATGTCCCGATGCGAATAGATTTGAGAAATATGTTAGGGATGATAGAGCCGTCAAGACTCCCAATCTAGAAGCTTCATCTGAAGCAAGAACCGACGCACATATAGGGTTTCCCCTAATTTCTAGGGAGAAATATATATATACCGGGCGGGGTATATATATATAGATATACTTAAATTATAGAGTGGGTTTCGTCGTTCCCGACGAAAGACGACGTGGCGCCCACTTCCTTCGGGAAGGTAGTTTTTTGTTGTGCTTTGGGAACCCACCCCAGCTGAGTTGTGCGGGGCCGGAGGTCTTTTGGGACCACCAGGTGTCGCTAGTGGCGCGACATTTTCACGTAACTGCATAGTGTTTGCTGATACCTAAAGTACCTACGACTCATCACCCTCAACTTTTCAAAATGAATAAAAGAGACACCAAAACTGCCCCCATTACCTCCAGAAATACTGGAACGGTTAAGAAACAGGATGTTAAAAAGAACTCAAATACGGACAGCTCGAGAAGAACGTGGCGTAATACCACTGAATATCTTTGTGCTGACATTGGTTTGGCTGTTATAGTCAAATCATATTGTGAAATGATTGATAATAAAATTGCTAATGAACAGATACTATTTACTAAAACGTGTCCCTTGCACAGCGCCTTGTCCATGTCATTTGATAGAATTATCAAGGTTACGGGCAGGGAGGGAATGTTACACCTTATAGATTCAAATGTTGTTTTGGAAATATTGGACGGAGAAATATGTAATGGTGATTTGAATAGAACGAGGGAAATTATCCCTATTTCGTTCGCTGCTCGGAATGATAAACGTGTGAAAATAGGACAGAGCTCCTTGCGTCCTAAGAGTACAAATGAAAATACCCTTGAGGCTCTTATGGCCATGTAGGCTCAATGTCCCGATGCGAATAGATTTGAGAAATATGTTAGGGATGATAGAGCCGTCAAGACTCCCAATCTAGAAGCTTCATCTGAAGCAAGAACCGACGCACATATCGGGTTTCCCCTAATTTCTAGGGAGAAATATATATATACCGGGCGGGGTATATATATATAGATATACTTAAATTATCGAGTGGGTTTCGTCGTTCCCGACGAAAGACGACGTGGCGCCCACTTCCTTCGGGAAGGTAGTTTTTTGTTGTGCTTTGGGAACCCACCCCACCTGAGTTGTGCGGGGCCGGAGGTCTTTTGGGACCACCAGGTGTCGCTAGTGGCGCGACATTTTCACGTAACTGCATAGTGTTTGCTTATACCTAAAGTACCTACGACTCATCACCCTCAACTTTTCAAAATGAATAAAAGAGACACCAAAACTGCCCCCATTACCTCCAGAAATAATGGAACGGTTAAGAAACAGGATGTTAAAAAGAACTCAAATACGGACAGCTCGAGAAGAACGTGGCGTAATACCACTGAATATCTTTGTGCTGACATTGGTTTGGCTGTTATAGTCAAATCATATTGTGAAATGATTGATAATAAAATTGCTAATGAACAGATACTATTTACTAAAACGTGTCCCTTGCACAGCGCCTTGTCCATGTCATTTGATAGAATTATCAAGGTTACTAAATATTGGACGGAGAAATATGTAATGGTGATTTGAATAGAACGAGGGAAATTATCCCTATTTCGTTCGCTGTTCGGAATGATAAACGTGTGAAAATAGGACAGAGCTCCTTGCGTCCTAAGAGTACAAATGAAAATACCCTTGAGGCTCTTATGGCCATGTGGGCTCAATGTCCCGATGCGAATAGATTTGAGAAATATGTTAGGGATGATAGAGCCGTCAAGACTCCCAATCTAGAAGCTTCATCTGAAGCAAGAACCGACGCACATATAGGGTTTCCCCTAATTTCTAGGGAGAAATATATATATACCGGGCGGGGTATATATATATAGATATACTTAAATTATAGAGTGGGTTTCGTCGTTCCCGACGAAAGACGACGTGGCGCCCACTTCCTTCGGGAAGGTAGTTTTTTGTTGTGCTTTGGGAACCCACCCCAGCTGAGTTGTGCGGGGCCGGAGGTCTTTTGGGACCACCAGGTGTCGCTAGTGGCGCGACATTTTCACGTAACTGCATAGTGTTTGCTGATACCTAAAGTACCTACGACTCATCACCCTCAACTTTTCAAAATGAATAAAAGAGACACCAAAACTGCCCCTATTACCTCCAGAAATACTGGAACGGTTAAGAAACAGGATGTTAAAAAGAACTCAAATACGGACAGCTCGAGAAGAACGTGGCGTAATACCACTGAATATCTTTGTGCTGACATTGGTTTGGCTGTTATAGTCAAATCATATTGTGAAATGATTGATAATAAAATTGCTAATGAACAGATACTATTTACTAAAACGTGTCCCTTGCACAGCGCCTTGTCCATGTCATTTGATAGAATTATCAAGGTTACGGGCAGGGAGGGAATGTTACACCTTATAGATTCAAATGTTGTTTTGGAAATATTGGACGGAGAAATATGTAATGGTGATTTGAATAGAACGAGGGAAATTATCCCTATTTCGTTCGCTGTTCGGAATGATAAACGTGTGAAAATAGGACAGAGCTCCTTGCGTCCTAAGAGTACAAATGAAAATACCCTTGAGGCTCTTATGGCCATGTGGGCTCAATGTCCCGATGCGAATAGATTTGAGAAATATGTTAGGGATGATAGAGCCGTCAAGACTCCCAATCTAGAAGCTTCATCTGAAGCAAGAACCGACGCACATATAGGGTTTCCCCTAATTTCTAGGGAGAAATATATATATACCGGGCGGGGTATATATATATAGATATACTTAAATTATAGAGTGGGTTTCGTCGTTCCCGACGAAAGACGACGTGGCGCCCACTTCCTTCGGGAAGGTAGTTTTTTGTTGTGCTTTGGGAACCCACCCCAGCTGAGTTGTGCGGGGCCGGAGGTCTTTTGGGACCACCAGGTGTCGCTAGTGGCGCGACATTTTCACGTAACTGCATAGTGTTTGCTGATACCTAAAGTACCTACGACTCATCACCCTCAACTTTTCAAAATGAATAAAAGAGACACCAAAACTGCCCCCATTACCTCCAGAAATACTGGAACGGTTAAGAAACAGGATGTTAAAAAGAACTCAAATACGGACAGCTCGAGAAGAACGTGGCGTAATACCACTGAATATCTTTGTGCTGACATTGGTTTGGCTGTTATAGTCAAATCATATTGTGAAATGATTGATAATAAAATTGCTAATGAACAGATACTATTTACTAAAACGTGTCCCTTGCACAGCGCCTTGTCCATGTCATTTGATAGAATTATCAAGGTTACGGGCAGGGAGGGAATGTTACACCTTATAGATTCAAATGTTGTTTTGGAAATATTGGACGGAGAAATATGTAATGGTGATTTGAATAGAACGAGGGAAATTATCCCTATTTCGTTCGCTGCTCGGAATGATAAACGTGTGAAAATAGGACAGAGCTCCTTGCGTCCTAAGAGTACAAATGAAAATACCCTTGAGGCTCTTATGGCCATGTAGGCTCAATGTCCCGATGCGAATAGATTTGAGAAATATGTTAGGGATGATAGAGCCGTCAAGACTCCCAATCTAGAAGCTTCATCTGAAGCAAGAACCGACGCACATATCGGGTTTCCCCTAATTTCTAGGGAGAAATATATATATACCGGGCGGGGTATATATATATAGATATACTTAAATTATCGAGTGGGTTTCGTCGTTCCCGACGAAAGACGACGTGGCGCCCACTTCCTTCGGGAAGGTAGTTTTTTGTTGTGCTTTGGGAACCCACCCCACCTGAGTTGTGCGGGGCCGGAGGTCTTTTGGGACCACCAGGTGTCGCTAGTGGCGCGACATTTTCACGTAACTGCATAGTGTTTGCTTATACCTAAAGTACCTACGACTCATCACCCTCAACTTTTCAAAATGAATAAAAGAGACACCAAAACTGCCCCCATTACCTCCAGAAATAATGGAACGGTTAAGAAACAGGATGTTAAAAAGAACTCAAATACGGACAGCTCGAGAAGAACGTGGCGTAATACCACTGAATATCTTTGTGCTGACATTGGTTTGGCTGTTATAGTCAAATCATATTGTGAAATGATTGATAATAAAATTGCTAATGAACAGATACTATTTACTAAAACGTGTCCCTTGCACAGCGCCTTGTCCATGTCATTTGATAGAATTATCAAGGTTACTAAATATTGGACGGAGAAATATGTAATGGTGATTTGAATAGAACGAGGGAAATTATCCCTATTTCGTTCGCTGTTCGGAATGATAAACGTGTGAAAATAGGACAGAGCTCCTTGCGTCCTAAGAGTACAAATGAAAATACCCTTGAGGCTCTTATGGCCATGTGGGCTCAATGTCCCGATGCGAATAGATTTGAGAAATATGTTAGGGATGATAGAGCCGTCAAGACTCCCAATCTAGAAGCTTCATCTGAAGCAAGAACCGACGCACATATAGGGTTTCCCCTAATTTCTAGGGAGAAATATATATATACCGGGCGGGGTATATATATATAGATATACTTAAATTATAGAGTGGGTTTCGTCGTTCCCGACGAAAGACGACGTGGCGCCCACTTCCTTCGGGAAGGTAGTTTTTTGTTGTGCTTTGGGAACCCACCCCAGCTGAGTTGTGCGGGGCCGGAGGTCTTTTGGGACCACCAGGTGTCGCTAGTGGCGCGACATTTTCACGTAACTGCATAGTGTTTGCTGATACCTAAAGTACCTACGACTCATCACCCTCAACTTTTCAAAATGAATAAAAGAGACACCAAAACTGCCCCCATTACCTCCAGAAATACTGGAACGGTTAAGAAACAGGATGTTAAAAAGAACTCAAATACGGACAGCTCGAGAAGAACGTGGCGTAATACCACTGAATATCTTTGTGCTGACATTGGTTTGGCTGTTATAGTCAAATCATATTGTGAAATGATTGATAATAAAATTGCTAATGAACAGATACTATTTACTAAAACGTGTCCCTTGCACAGCGCCTTGTCCATGTCATTTG
This sequence comes from Eristalis pertinax, assembly GCA_907269125.1. Taxonomy (NCBI): domain Eukaryota; kingdom Metazoa; phylum Arthropoda; class Insecta; order Diptera; family Syrphidae; genus Eristalis; species Eristalis pertinax. Next base: position 122,048,856 of record OU026145.1, on the reverse strand, counting down.
ATAGAATTATCAAGGTTACGGGCAGGGAGGGAATGTTACACCTTATAGATTCAAATGTTGTTTTGGAAATATTGGACGGAGAAATATGTAATGGTGATTTGAATAGAACGAGGGAAATTATCCCTATTTCGTTCGCTGTTCGGAATGATAAACGTGTGAAAATAGGACAGAGCTCCTTGCGTCCTAAGAGTACAAATGAAAATACCCTTGAGGCTCTTATGGCCATGTGGGCTCAATGTCCCGATGCGAATAGATTTGAGAAATATGTTAGGGATGATAGAGCCGTCAAGACTCCCAATCTAGAAGCTTCATCTGAAGCAAGAACCGACGCACATATAGGGTTTCCCCTAATTTCTAGGGAGAAATATATATATACCGGGCGGGGTATATATATATAGATATACTTAAATTATAGAGTGGGTTTCGTCGTTCCCGACGAAAGACGACGTGGCGCCCACTTCCTTCGGGAAGGTAGTTTTTTGTTGTGCTTTGGGAACCCACCCCAGCTGAGTTGTGCGGGGCCGGAGGTCTTTTGGGACCACCAGGTGTCGCTAGTGGCGCGACATTTTCACGTAACTGCATAGTGTTTGCTGATACCTAAAGTACCTACGACTCATCACCCTCAACTTTTCAAAATGAATAAAAGAGACACCAAAACTGCCCCCATTACCTCCAGAAATACTGGAACGGTTAAGAAACAGGATGTTAAAAAGAACTCAAATACGGACAGCTCGAGAAGAACGTGGCGTAATACCACTGAATATCTTTGTGCTGACATTGGTTTGGCTGTTATAGTCAAATCATATTGTGAAATGATTGATAATAAAATTGCTAATGAACAGATACTATTTACTAAAACGTGTCCCTTGCACAGCGCCTTGTCCATGTCATTTGATAGAATTATCAAGGTTACGGGCAGGGAGGGAATGTTACACCTTATAGATTCAAATGTTGTTTTGGAAATATTGGACGGAGAAATATGTAATGGTGATTTGAATAGAACGAGGGAAATTATCCCTATTTCGTTCGCTGTTCGGAATGATAAACGTGTGAAAATAGGACAGAGCTCCTTGCGTCCTAAGAGTACAAATGAAAATACCCTTGAGGCTCTTATGGCCATGTGGGCTCAATGTCCCGATGCGAATAGATTTGAGAAATATGTTAGGGATGATAGAGCCGTCAAGACTCCCAATCTAGAAGCTTCATCTGAAGCAAGAACCGACGCACATATAGGGTTTCCCCTAATTTCTAGGGAGAAATATATATATACCGGGCGGGGTATATATATATAGATATACTTAAATTATAGAGTGGGTTTCGTCGTTCCCGACGAAAGACGACGTGGCGCCCACTTCCTTCGGGAAGGTAGTTTTTTGTTGTGCTTTGGGAACCCACCCCAGCTGAGTTGTGCGGGGCCGGAGGTCTTTTGGGACCACCAGGTGTCGCTAGTGGCGCGACATTTTCACGTAACTGCATAGTGTTTGCTGATACCTAAAGTACCTACGACTCATCACCCTCAACTTTTCAAAATGAATAAAAGAGACACCAAAACTGCCCCCATTACCTCCAGAAATACTGGAACGGTTAAGAAACAGGATGTTAAAAAGAACTCAAATACGGACAGCTCGAGAAGAACGTGGCGTAATACCACTGAATATCTTTGTGCTGACATTGGTTTGGCTGTTATAGTCAAATCATATTGTGAAATGATTGATAATAAAATTGCTAATGAACAGATACTATTTACTAAAACGTGTCCCTTGCACAGCGCCTTGTCCATGTCATTTGATAGAATTATCAAGGTTACGGGCAGGGAGGGAATGTTACACCTTATAGATTCAAATGTTGTTTTGGAAATATTGGACGGAGAAATATGTAATGGTGATTTGAATAGAACGAGGGAAATTATCCCTATTTCGTTCGCTGCTCGGAATGATAAACGTGTGAAAATAGGACAGAGCTCCTTGCGTCCTAAGAGTACAAATGAAAATACCCTTGAGGCTCTTATGGCCATGTAGGCTCAATGTCCCGATGCGAATAGATTTGAGAAATATGTTAGGGATGATAGAGCCGTCAAGACTCCCAATCTAGAAGCTTCATCTGAAGCAAGAACCGACGCACATATCGGGTTTCCCCTAATTTCTAGGGAGAAATATATATATACCGGGCGGGGTATATATATATAGATATACTTAAATTATCGAGTGGGTTTCGTCGTTCCCGACGAAAGACGACGTGGCGCCCACTTCCTTCGGGAAGGTAGTTTTTTGTTGTGCTTTGGGAACCCACCCCACCTGAGTTGTGCGGGGCCGGAGGTCTTTTGGGACCACCAGGTGTCGCTAGTGGCGCGACATTTTCACGTAACTGCATAGTGTTTGCTTATACCTAAAGTACCTACGACTCATCACCCTCAACTTTTCAAAATGAATAAAAGAGACACCAAAACTGCCCCCATTACCTCCAGAAATAATGGAACGGTTAAGAAACAGGATGTTAAAAAGAACTCAAATACGGACAGCTCGAGAAGAACGTGGCGTAATACCACTGCATATCTTTGTGCTGACATTGGTTTGGCTGTTATAGTCAAATCATATTGTGAAATGATTGATAATAAAATTGCTAATGAACAGATACTATTTACTAAAACGTGTCCCTTGCACAGCGCCTTGTCCATGTCATTTGATAGAATTATCAAGGTTACTAAATATTGGACGGAGAAATATGTAATGGTGATTTGAATAGAACGAGGGAAATTATCCCTATTTCGTTCGCTGTTCGGAATGATAAACGTGTGAAAATAGGACAGAGCTCCTTGCGTCCTAAGAGTACAAATGAAAATACCCTTGAGGCTCTTATGGCCATGTGGGCTCAATGTCCCGATGCGAATAGATTTGAGAAATATGTTAGGGATGATAGAGCCGTCAAGACTCCCAATCTAGAAGCTTCATCTGAAGCAAGAACCGACGCACATATAGGGTTTCCCCTAATTTCTAGGGAGAAATATATATATACCGGGCGGGGTATATATATATAGATATACTTAAATTATAGAGTGGGTTTCGTCGTTCCCGACGAAAGACGACGTGGCGCCCACTTCCTTCGGGAAGGTAGTTTTTTGTTGTGCTTTGGGAACCCACCCCAGCTGAGTTGTGCGGGGCCGGAGGTCTTTTGGGACCACCAGGTGTCGCTAGTGGCGCGACATTTTCACGTAACTGCATAGTGTTTGCTGATACCTAAAGTACCTACGACTCATCACCCTCAACTTTTCAAAATGAATAAAAGAGACACCAAAACTGCCCCCATTACCTCCAGAAATACTGGAACGGTTAAGAAACAGGATGTTAAAAAGAACTCAAATACGGACAGCTCGAGAAGAACGTGGCGTAATACCACTGAATATCTTTGTGCTGACATTGGTTTGGCTGTTATAGTCAAATCATATTGTGAAATGATTGATAATAAAATTGCTAATGAACAGATACTATTTACTAAAACGTGTCCCTTGCACAGCGCCTTGTCCATGTCATTTGATAGAATTATCAAGGTTACGGGCAGGGAGGGAATGTTACACCTTATAGATTCGAATGTTGTTTTGGAAATATTGGACGGAGAAATATGTAATGGTGATTTGAATAGAACGAGGGAAATTATCCCTATTTCGTTCGCTGCTCGGAATGATAAACGTGTGAAAATAGGACAGAGCTCCTTGCGTCCTAAGAGTACAAATGAAAATACCCTTGAGGCTCTTATGGCCATGTGGGCTCAATGTCCCGATGCGAATAGATTTGAGAAATATGTTAGGGATGATAGAGCCGTCAAGACTCCCAATCTAGAAGCTTCATCTGAAGCAAGAACCGACGCACATATCGGGTTTCCCCTAATTTCTAGGGAGAAATATATATATACCGGGCGGGGTATATATATATAGATATACTTAAATTATCGAGTGGGTTTCGTCGTTCCCGACGAAAGACGACGTGGCGCCCACTTCCTTCGGGAAGGTAGTTTTTTGTTGTGCTTTGGGAACCCACCCCAGCTGAGTTGTGCGGGGCCGGAGGTCTTTTGGGACCACCAGGTGTCGCTAGTGGCGCGACATTTTCACGTAACTGCATAGTGTTTGCTTATACCTAAAGTACCTACGACTCATCACCCTCAACTTTTCAAAATGAATAAAAGAGACACCAAAACTGCCCCCATTACCTCCAGAAATAATGGAACGGTTAAGAAACAGGATGTTAAAAAGAACTCAAATACGGACAGCTCGAGAAGAACGTGGCGTAATACCACTGAATATCTTTGTGCTGACATTGGTTTGGCTGTTATAGTCAAATCATATTGTGAAATGATTGATAATAAAATTGCCTAATGAACAGATACTATTTACTAAAACGTGTCCCTTGCACAGCGCCTTGTCCATGTCATTTGATAGAATTATCAAGGTTACTAAATATTGGACGGAGAAATATGTAATGGTGATTTGAATAGAACGAGGGAAATTATCCCTATTTCGTTCGCTGTTCGGAATGATAAACGTGTGAAAATAGGACAGAGCTCCTTGCGTCCTAAGAGTACAAATGAAAATACCCTTGAGGCTCTTATGGCCATGTGGGCTCAATGTCCCGATGCGAATAGATTTGAGAAATATGTTAGGGATGATAGAGCCGTCAAGACTCCCAATCTAGAAGCTTCATCTGAAGCAAGAACCGACGCACATATAGGGTTTCCCCTAATTTCTAGGGAGAAATATATATATACCGGGCGGGGTATATATATATAGATATACTTAAATTATAGAGTGGGTTTCGTCGTTCCCGACGAAAGACGACGTGGCGCCCACTTCCTTCGGGAAGGTAGTTTTTTGTTGTGCTTTGGGAACCCACCCCAGCTGAGTTGTGCGGGGCCGGAGGTCTTTTGGGACCACCAGGTGTAGCTAGTGGCGCGACATTTTCACGTAACTGCATAGTGTTTGCTGATACCTAAAGTACCTACGACTCATCACCCTCAACTTTTCAAAATGAATAAAAGAGACACCAAAACTGCCCCCATTACCTCCAGAAATACTGGAACGGTTAAGAAACAGGATGTTAAAAAGAACTCAAATACGGACAGCTCGAGAAGAACGTGGCGTAATACCACTGAATATCTTTGTGCTGACATTGGTTTGGCTGTTATAGTCAAATCATATTGTGAAATGATTGATAATAAAATTGCTAATGAACAGATACTATTTACTAAAACGTGTCCCTTTGCACAGCGCCTTGTCCATGTCATTTGATAGAATTATCAAGGTTACGGGCAGGGAGGGAATGTTACACCTTATAGATTCAAATGTTGTTTTGGAAATATTGGACGGAGAAAATATGTAATGGTGATTTGAATAGAACGAGGGAAATTATCCCTATTTCGTTCGCTGCTCGGAATGATAAACGTGTGAAAATAGGACAGAGCTCCTTGCGTCCTAAGAGTACAAATGAAAATACCCTTGAGGCTCTTATGGCCATGTAGGCTCAATGTCCCGATGCGAATAGAATTTGAGAATATGTTAGGGATGATAGAGCCGTCAAGACTCCCAATCTAGAAGCTTCATCTGAAGCAAGAACCGACGCACATATAGGGTTTCCCCTAATTTCTAGGGAGAAATATATATATACCGGGCGGGGTATATATATATAGATATACTTAAATTATCGAGTGGGTTTCGTCGTTCCCGACGAAAGACGACGTGGCGCCCACTTCCTTCGGGAAGGTAGTTTTTTGTTGTGCTTTGGGAACCCACCCCACCTGAGTTGTGCGGGGCCGGAGGTCTTTTGGGACCACCAGGTGTCGCTAGTGGCGCGACATTTTCACGTAACTGCATAGTGTTTGCTGATACCTAAAGTACCTACGACTCATCACCCTCAACTTTTCAAAATGAATAAAAGAGACACCAAAACTGCCCCCATTACCTCCAGAAATAATGGAACGGTTAAGAAACAGGATGTTAAAAAGAACTCAAATACGGACAGCTCGAGAAGAACGTGGCGTAATACCACTGAATATCTTTGTGCTGACATTGGTTTGGCTGTTATAGTCAAATCATATTGTGAAATGATTGATAATAAAATTGCTAATGAACAGATACTATTTACTAAACGTGTCCCTTGCACAGCGCCTTGTCCATGTCATTTGATAGAATTATCAAGGTTACTAAATATTGGACGGAGAAATATGTAATGGTGATTTGAATAGAACGAGGGAAATTATCCCTATTTCGTTCGCTGTTCGGAATGATAAACGTGTGAAAATAGGACAGAGCTCCTTGCGTCCTAAGAGTACAAATGAAAATACCCTTGAGGCTCTTATGGCCATGTGGGCTCAATGTCCCGATGCGAATAGATTTGAGAAATATGTTAGGGATGATAGAGCCGTCAAGACTCCCAATCTAGAAGCTTCATCTGAAGCAAGAACCGACGCACATATAGGGTTTCCCCTAATTTCTAGGGAGAAATATATATATACCGGGCGGGGTATATATATATAGATATACTTAAATTATAGAGTGGGTTTCGTCGTTCCCGACGAAAGACGACGTGGCGCCCACTTCCTTCGGGAAGGTAGTTTTTTGTTGTGCTTTGGGAACCCACCCCAGCTGAGTTGTGCGGGGCCGGAGGTCTTTTGGGACCACCAGGTGTCGCTAGTGGCGCGACATTTTCACGTAACTGCATAGTGTTTGCTGATACCTAAAGTACCTACGACTCATCTACCCTCAACTTTTCAAAATGAATAAAAGAGACACCAAAACTGCCCCCATTACCTCCAGAAATACTGGAACG